>VWPV01013862.1:57420-75410 GCA_013389885.1 Geococcyx californianus
CTGCGTAGGGAGGTGGTGGAGTCACCATCCCTGGAGGTATTCAAAGAGAATTTGAATGAGGCACTTAGTGCCATGGTGTAGCTGACAAGTAGGAGTAGGTGTAGGTAGCAGGTGTAGGTGTTGGGCCATAGGTTGGACTCGATGATCTCAAAGGTCTCTTCCAACCTTACGATACTGTGATACTGTGACCATGAAAGCTCACCTTGATCGGGATTTACTTGTGTCTCAGAATAATTTGACTTAATTTACTTATGATAGTTTGGGAACTAATTCTACAGGAATATTCTGATACTCAATGCCAGATCACAAGCCTTTCCTTTTCATCTGTCATCTTTTGTGATGGTCTTCATGAGTGCTCTTCAGACCAGCAGGACCAGAAATCTCAGTGAGGTGCCAAAATGGACAGGCAGGCGTGAATGTAACAAAGTAGAAGCAGTTCAGTAATGTCAAGTGCCAGGTCCTGCATCTGTATTGGGGCAGTTCTCAGTATCAGTACTGGCTTGAGGCAGTCTCCATTATCAGTACAAGCTGGTGGATGAAAGAATAGAGAGCAGCCCTACTGTGAAGAACTGGAGGGTACTGGTGGATGAGAAGCTGGATGTGAGGCGATAATGAGCAACTGGGCTGCATCAAAAGCGGCATGGTCAGCAGGTTGGGGGAGGTGATTCTGCCCCTCTTTTCTGCTCTGATGAGCACTGCATCCATAGATGGTCTGGAGTCTGCAACATAGGAAGGAGACAGAGCTGTTGGGCTGGGTCCAGAGAAGGGCCACAAAAATGATCAGAGGGCTGGAGGACCTCTCCTCTGAGGAGAGGCTGAGTGGTGGGGTTGTTCAGCCTGGAGAACAGAAGGCTATAGGGACACCTTATTGTGGCCTTTCAATACTTAAAGGGGCCCCATAAAAGAGATAAGGATGAACAATTTATCAGGGTCTGTAACAACAGGACAAAGTGTGATGGTTTTAAACTCTAAGAGGGGAGATTTAGATTACATATAAGAAAATTCTTTACTGTGAGGGTGGTGAGTCTCTGGAACGGGTTGTCCAGAGATGTTATGGATGACTCATCCCTGGAAGTTTTCAGAGTCGGGTTGGATGGGGCTCTGCGCAACGTGCAGTGGTTGAAGATGTCCCTGCTCATTGAAGGGGGGTGGGATAGCTTTAGAGGTCTTCCAACTTATTGTGTGATTCTATATAGTGTTGGAGTTCCATATAGCTGTGAGGTTAGGGCAGTGTTGCCCTGGTACCGTGTCACTTGGTGGATGCACCAAGCCTCAGTAGGCTGGTTGTTTCCATGTGTTGTTCCTGTGGCCCCTGGCCAGGCAGTGGAAACATGCTCTGTGGATTTGTTCTGAATGGGATGAAAGGAGGTGGGAAGTTTTCCTGCTGCAGGGACAGTACAGGATGGACGGATGGGTGCGTGTGCTCCTTCTCACCATTTTGGAGCTGGAAATCTGAAGAGTTCACTGCCCTTGAGTCCCGTGGGAGCACCGAGTACGTGCAAATATGCTCGTATACTCCTGGGCTGGCCAGAGTGGTCTTTCAGCTCTTATCTTTTATTATATCTGGCAGCATTACTAATCAAAACCATTTTTGACAGTTGTCCTGTGCTTTCTGCAGGCTGGCTTGCAGCTGTTTTCTGTCCTTCTGCTGTGTGATTGGAAAGAAGGAAAGTGGCTGGCTTTGGTGGTTTGCTTTTCAGATGCAGAAAACTCTGCTCAGTGCTGGTGGTGAGGCAGCCTTGCTTAGACCTGCTTTCTCTGGCATTTCTGTCAAGGCAGAGGAGATTAAACAGCCTATTTCTCTGGTTCCCCATGCTGGCTGCTAGCCTGGTTTGTGGGTAATTCAGTTCATGAGCATTATACTGCTGGATTTTTTTTTTTTTTTTTCGGACTTCCTGATATTTAGTTAATTGCAGCATTGAGCCCTTTACTGCTTTGTGTAGAAAACTAGAAAAAGGTGAAAGTCAGTCACAGGCTGGGACTAGAAATCCCAGTTAAATGCCAAGCATCTTTTGGGAGGGGAGTGGGAGGAAGGGAAAGGAGAAGAACAGGTAGGGAAATCAAGAGCAGAAAAAAAAAATTATCATCTGGGGAAAAGTTACAAATACCACAACTGCAGACTACTGGGTTCAGATTAAGATAAAAAAAAAAATACTAATGCTTTTATTTAATTCTCTTGGCAGCATGCATTACTTGATTATTTTTGTGCTTGGTTCATTTGTTGAGCGTGTGTTCCACAGCTGTAAGTTTTAAAGCTCTGTTAAGAGAGACTGAGGTGTTCCTGAGCCTGTCTGCAGCGAGGGGCTGTTCTGGCAGTGGAGACATAGCGAAGACTCAATGTGAAGTCTGTCACCGTGTTGTATGTTATCTTCTGGCTGTTAAAAAGATCAGAGTAGTTTAGTTAAGGAGTAGAGTAGAGGTAAATTAATTCATAGAAGAATTCATTTGCCCTCAAAGTGCAGATTTTGTCCAGTGGACAAATGGACATGATTGTAATAGAAATTGCACTGAACTGATCAAATATTTGTCTGTAATTCAAGCATGTGTTTACATGACAAATCTGCAGATACTTTTAAGGAAGGAGCAAGATGTAACTCAAAAAGAGCTTGCTGTGCAATTAATCTTGTTACTTTTAATACTGGTTTACTTATGCTATATTAGTGATGAATTTGACAAAACTCCAAAACATCTGATTATGGAATCAACATACATTTGTTATTTGAGAAAGGAGAACCATTTTCGGTTAGTGCTTCTGTGGTGTAAGATACATGGCCATGTATGTGTCTTATTTGCTTGCTGCCCTCTAATCCTCAAGCTGATCTTCCCTCCTCCCCCATAAGTTACAGCAGATTTGGTCCTTCCAGAGCTTCAGTCCTGCAAGCTGGTAATTGCTGGGGCTTGTGAATATTTCAGCTATGTGTCCTTCCATCCCTTATGTATGTCTTCATTTTCATTTGGCACAGATAGTAAAACATGATTTATATAACAGAGTTGTACTATCCTAATAAAGGTGTGTAAATAGTGTGTTGGATAAGTAACTAGAAGCAAAGGAGAGCGCATATTATGGAATGCAAAGGTGGGAGTTGGTGCAGTGTTTTCTCTGGGTGTTCACATTCTGAAAGATGAAAATGGAAAAAAATAGAGAAGTTTCAGAAAATGAGTGCAAGGCTGTTCTGAGTTCTATAAACTTTCTGCTTTTTCACTGAATCCAAATTGTTTAGTCGTTATAGATTACATAATTCAGTTGCTTTTATAGAAGGTAAAGGTAAGAAGTGATTTCATCTGCTAATGGGTGAACATGAAGAACTTATGTCTCCAGATGCCAAGTACATGCTGATCTACAAGTAAGGTTCACATGGTTTGGTAATGAAAGCAGAGACGTTCAGACTGCTTTATAAAAGCAAAGGACAGAGGTACATGGCATTCACTCCAGTAAAATGGAATAAATTATTTTTTTTAATGGTTTTCCAGAAAATAAAAATTAAATACATCTCTTTAAAAGCATCAGTTCAGCTTCAGTGTTGTATTTTAACATATTTTAAGTATATTTAAAGTCATTAAATACATAGAATGGCAGTAAATTCTCTATTGGTATATACAATATATTGGTATATTGTAAGTTAATGAAAAGCGGTACCAATAAATAAACTTATCAGTGAAGCTTGTCATGTGGAGTAAGTTTTAGATGGAGAGAGTTGCTTTACACTTGAAATTTTATGGACAGAAAAAAAAAAAAAAATTCAGAAAAAATTCAATTCAGAAACTTCCTGTACCTTTTCCTATTCATTATTACTTCTGAATCTTTTCTTTGCAGTACTCGTGCTTGTTTTTAAAAGCCATGTGCTGGTTTGGTAACAATAGGTCATTTGCAATGTGCAATCAATTTAAAAAATGTTATTGATAATTTCAGAATGTCAAGAAACTTTAATTTAATTTGCTTTTCATGAAGAAACACAAATTTTACAGGCCAGAGCTGTCAGCCAGCTGTTGTATAATAGCCAAGATCAGCAAACTTAATAGGGCTGAAAAAAAGACTTTTGGGGTGTTCCATCCATTTTTATTTTTTCAACAAATTACAATATTTTCATTTTAATGAAATTGATAAATTGCTGTGAATGACTTCCAAAGATCTGTGCCTTCTGGGACATATCTTTAAATGATTGATTTTTTTTTTATCTTTTTTTTTTTTTTAAATGCACATTTAGAAGATTTAGAAGTAGATGCCAAAATTTGTCAGGTGATTATAAAGCATGCATTTCTAAAGTAATTAATTTGCTCTAGAAATTCCCTCCACTGGTTGCATTTGCAGTTTTAACTTTGACAAAACAGTAACTATTTTTATGAAGTATTATAAGACCATTCTATTTTAGTGAATACCTAGAAAATTCAAACCATCTGGAGACTAAAGTACTGTTTTTCTTGCCTTTTTCCTACAAATTCCATCAATAATGCACAATTATTTTCCACTTTAGTTCTGGTTCATCCAATTAGTTTCTGCTTTTTTTTTGTTTTTGTTTTTAACCCACTTGCAAGGAATTTGAACAGAAACTTTCTTGGAGGGGGAACAGTTGGTCATCTTTGTCTGGAGATGACATTAGAGCTCACACAGTGTTACGGAGTGGTAAGATATAAGGCTGCCATTTCACCTCACGTTTAGCGTAACACTGTGTACATTCCTTACAATGAAGAACAATTTCAGGATTCAGTAACTATCAGCTTGGCAATGCATGTAGTTCACACTGAGATCACTGAAAACCATCTGTTGATAATTTGCTTTTTTACGGACTCGCATCTCTGAACACAAGTCATTGCCTGAGCCTGTAAGGAATCCTATTTAAGACTTAGGGTGAATTGAATGCAAATAAAACTTAAATTTTTCCAGCTTCATAAAAATCTGATTGTAATGAAATATTTAATGCTAACAGAGGCACAAGCGGTTATAAATGATCTAAATTCCTAGTCGGCAGTTTCCTTGGGAACACTGTTATTATTTCTTAAATGAACAGTTTTGCCTTTTTAGTCATTTAGCTTGACATGATGATAAATATTTCCAGTCAGTTCTATTTCATAGTCATAGTTACACATCCTAACACAAAATACAGGATTATTTTAATATTTTCAGCATTTAAAAATTGGTGTAAGTTATGCTGTATTTTTTAATTAGGAGGCAATGCATCAATTTATATGTAAAAACTTAGCATTCTGTGGACAAATGTGAATGTAAATCTGTACAAGAATTTTAGAAGATATTTTTAGTATTGAAGAGGGCTGACATTACAAACAGGTAATTAATGTTATTCTAAGTGACATGTACCTATGAGTGTCTCTGCTCTAGGATGGTGTGGACTGTGAACCAAGAGAGCTGTGGAGATGGTTCTATGGGGCAAAAAGGAAGTTTTGACTTGACATCTGAAGTTTGCTTAACTTCTCCAGTAGAAATTTATAGCTGAGTAAATCAAAGAAATATTTTATTATGTAGCCCGTGTTGAAGGATGAATAAGTGATAGAGCAGTACTCTGCATGGTTTTTATCAGATTTAATTTTTGAAAAAATCAGTTAAAGTGTGACATTTGTGTTGAATGGATTTAAACTTCATCAGTACTGAAACAAGTTATATGAGAATATTATGCAACACAAATATTGGCTCTTATTATAGATTATCAGTAGATTTGAAGTTAAAAAATGGAGACTATACCAGGGAAGGTGAGTTCAACATACTGGACTTTTAGTCAAAGTAGTTTTGATGTTTTGTAGGGATCTTTTTACTGTCAGCAAGGTTATTATTACATACGGAATTTCAGAAAGTGTATGAGAGGTATGTCCTTTTATCATTGTTGTAGGATTCCTCATTCAGGTAGCTTTCCTTCCCCCCCCCCCCCCACATTCCTTATGGGGCATTAAGTGTGATGGAGTTTTTCTCTAACATTTAAAAAGAATAGAGAGTTTTTTGGTAAATTTATAATTTTAAATGTCTTCACTCCTGTGGTTAGAATTGTAGAATCACTGGTTTGGAAAAAACCTTTGACATCAAGTCCAACCGTACCTGTCCGCTTCTAAACCATATCCTTGAGAAACTCGACCACCCATCTTTTAAACACTTCCAAGGATCATGAATCAACCACCTCCCTGGGCAACTGTGCCAGTGGCTGACAACCCTTTCAGTGAAGAAATTTTTCTAATGTGTAGTCTGAAACTTCCCTGGTGCAACTTGTGGCCGTTTCCTCTCGTCCTATCGCCCGTCACTTGGGAGAAGAAACCAACACTCACCTCACTACAACTTCCTTTCAGGTAGTGTCAAATTCATGGCCCGCAGGTTGAATCTGGCCTTGCACCTTGTTTTA
The DNA here is from genome assembly GCA_013389885.1 of Geococcyx californianus. Classification (NCBI taxonomy): domain Eukaryota; kingdom Metazoa; phylum Chordata; class Aves; order Cuculiformes; family Neomorphidae; genus Geococcyx; species Geococcyx californianus. Next base: position 63,762 of record VWPV01013862.1, read on the forward strand.
TCTCACCTGACACCTTGTTTCTACCCAGCAGCAGCACTGAGCTCCTTGCCCCGATGTCCGGCCACCATGCTGGTCACATATGCAGCATATGTGATGTACGTTACGCTGCAGGAGCAGGAGAACAGTGAGAGCCGTAAGTCTGACACCCCTGTTGTAGACAGTGATGAGGTCTCCCCTCAACCTTCTCTTCTCTAAGCCAAACAACCCTAATTCCCTCAGTCGCTCCTCATAGGGCTTGTTCTCCAGCCCCCTCACTGGCCTTGTTGCCCTTCTCTGCACGCGCTCCAGCACTTCAGTCTCCTTCCTGTAGTGAGGGGCCCAAAACTGAACCCAGCACTCGAAGTGCGGTCTCACCAGTGCTGAGTGCAGGGGCACAATCACCTCCCTGCTCCTGCTGGCCATGCTGTTTCTGATGCCATTGGCCCTCTTGGCCACCTGGGCACACTGCTGGCTCATGTTCAGCTGCTGTCAGCCAACACCCCCAGGTCCTTCTCCGCCAGGCAGCTCTCCAGCCACTCCTCCCCAAGCCTGTAACGTTGCGTGGGGTTGTTGTGTTCCAAGTGCAGAACCTGGCGCTTTCCCATGTTGAATCTCATCCCGCCAATATCAGCCCATCGATCCAGCTGATCCAGATCCCTCTGCAGAACCTCCCTACCACTAGATGGACACTACCACCAGATGGACACTACCACCTAGCTTAGTGTTACCTGCAAACTTGCTGAGGGTGCATTCAGTTGCCTCGTCCCAGTCGTTGATAGAGATACTAAACTGTGCTGGATCCAGCATTGATCCCTGGGGAACTCCACTTGTAATTGGCCTCCAACTGGATTTAACTCTAGTTACCACCCCTCCATATTCAATCTGTACAGCTTGAATGCCAGCAGGAAGGTCTGTGTTTGAAGATTTCAATGTGGCTTGGCCTTGCACCGCTAGAAACTGCAAAAGGAAGGCTGCCCTTCCACTTGGCTGGCACCAAGCATTTTCACCACATCTGGAGAATTTGGGGAACCAGGCTGCTTCTTTGGGAAGTGCAGGGAATTTACAGATCATCTGTAAACTGTGGGTTTTTTCATGGAGTGGTCAATGAAAATGTTGTGAAATACTGGAACAGGTTGGTGGTCAGAGAGGTTGTGGGACTTCCATCCTTCGAGGTGCAGAAAATGTGCCTGAACAAGCCCTGAGCAACCCGGTCCATGTGTCCCTGGGTAGGACCAGATGACCCTGGTGGTCTCTGCCAAACAGTTCTGTCTGTACCTGTGTTTGGGGGGCTGAAAGGAAAAAAAGTGGAAATTGAAGACAGCATGAGAGTTTGTCCAATACCAAAGTGTTAAGGAAGTTCAGATTTTAAGACTGGCCAGATTTTCCTAGCTTATCACTTTTATTGCTGGTCTCTGTGTTGTTATAGTTCTGTGAAAGAAGTTTCTTAATGCTTTCATCTTGTGCTTCTTCCACCTAAGACATTGCCTGTTTCTTGTCTCAGCACTTTGTTCACACTTAGTTTTCTTTGTAGAAAGGATTCAAACTTGAAATATTTTCTGCTAAAGCTTAACTCCTTCACCTTCAACATTACACCAACACTAAGCTTGGGTCTGCTTAGTCTTTGGAAAAATGCCCTACTTTAAGTATCTTCTTGGATTTTGCATGCCTAAAGATCCAATAGCTTTTTCTCCAGCTTTACCATTGTCAGTGTGTGAATGGCTATAGGTGGCCTCAACCCTTCCATGCTATCTGAGTAGGAAGCTGTGACTGTAGTGCTAATCTTCTTCGTGCTACTCAGCACACAAAGAGTAAGGCCTCTAGATGGACATCTAGGTGCTAGATTGGCCGTTGCTGTGATTTTTCCTTGTTTCTGAATGGTTTTGTCATCTAGCATTAACGATTGGAATACAAGTGTATTAAGAGGTATCTTTTACTGGTAGATGTGAAAAGAAAGTCACACACCCCAGTGGTTTTCAAAAGAAACAAAAGCAGCTTAGCTGTATTGACAGAATGCTCCATTCAGTTGAAACATCCTTAAAAATGTTGATGAAAGAAACCAATTTTTGGGAATACAAAAGAATGTTTGAGATTCACTTTATCTCTCAAAGAAGAAAGGTGTGAGAAGAGGAATTGCACTTGGGCATTGCCCTGCATCATCATGGGTTTAAATGAAGTGATATGCTTTGTAGTCAAGTGGTTTTGAGCCCACACACTCACTGGCAGATGAGGGGAAAGACAAAATAATTAAAATCTCTTTTGTAAAAGTCTTTTCTGCAGGCAATTATTTAGAAAAGAGAATCTCACTTAATCTATGTCTAGGAAGACTGAGAAATTAATATTACAATATTAATGATCTTACATTTATTGAGATACCACTGTTTTAAGGCAGCGTAACACAAACCCAGGAAGTCTTGCAGTGATGTAAGCATCAAACTGCTTATTTTTTAAATCACTATTTAAAGAGACAGCTACTGCAAACCAATTTTATAAATAAACTTTCTAAAGATTTTTTCAGACAGCCTGCTGATTACATTTTAACACAAATCCTTAAATGTTAGGGTTTTGGTTTTTTTTTTTATACTAGAACCAGATATTAAAAACATGCTTAGTTACAGTTGAAACTGAAATCAGCTTTGCTACTTGCTATGGAAACAAATCTTTAAAACAAAACATTGATGTGCTAATCCGTGTTTTACTGCAACCAGTTAATCTTTTTTGTGAGTTTTTTTGCAGGCAGCTTGTAGAAAGACATGCAATACAAAACCTATACTTTTTTTTTTGTATAACCTGCATTAAGGGTTAGAAGTCTATACTAATGGTCCCACTGGATTAAAGAAAGGATGGGACAACTAACACAGAAAGGCATTCAATCTAACTAAAGACTAAGCTAATTAAAGATTTCCCCAGACTTGTCTTCCCTATCATTTGCTGATGCCAGTGTTGTGTTCTGTAATACCACTGCCATTAAGCGTTAAGAGGGGCTCAGGTACTTTTAGGAAACAAGTTGCATCATGCTCTTTTTTTTTTTTTTTTAACTTGTTAGTTTAGCTGTCTACTATTAAACAGCAGTTTTTGGAATACATTAGTTTCATAAGTTGTCTAATACCATATAACTATTTTTCCCCTTAGTATACCCCTTTTACCTGGCAGCCTGTGGAAGACCATTATATTGGGCTGAGCATCTCTGACCGGAAAGAAGACTCTCGTGTAGCTGCTGTCATGCTGGGGGAGGGACCATGCACTTTTTAGGTGGTTACTTACAGTGAGACCAGAATCCTCAATAGATCTCTTGCTGTGCCATAAGCCTTTGCCAAACCTGTGCAGACTGTTCTAAATAACTTGCTGAGGTGATTCAGTTGTGAAATGGGTGCTTAAGTTAGCTGACACTTGAAAACTTTTACAAAAGTTGAAACAAATTTTCATGAGCGAGGTTTTCTGCTTTTTGAATAACTAATTTGTATGATTTTTTTGATGCAGGCCGCAGAAACGTTGTTCCGAATGGCAGTAGCAAGAGGAGCTATTACACCTTTAAGACATGGAGAAGTAAGGCTAAATATATCCTCCCCCCCACCGCATGCTGTAATGTTTTATTAATGTAATGCTTAATAAATTCTTGGGAGACATGTTGTCTTAAGGCAAGTGAAGAGGGCTGGGCTGTTTATAACTTGTATACCTACATTGTAGGTTTTTTTTAAAGGAGAACAAGGATTTAAATCCTACCCAGTGGGAAATTAAGTGTTCTTCTGAAAATACTGTTTTTCTGTTTGCCTGAGTGATAATTTACCATTATATTAGAACTGACTCACAAGACTGTCTTTTAAGCTAGGTATCTTTTCACTGAATTTTCTTTATTAAAAATTGTAGATTCTAGAGAAATTCATATGAAGTTCATCTTTGTTATTGGGTAGCTGAGGAGAACTTACTTCACCCTTTATCTGTTCTTTTCAAGAAATTGGTTACTTCAATTAGTACATGAAATATCAATACATTGATTATCCTAAAAGGATAAATATATTTGAATATTATAGTGTTCGTACATGCTTCTTTTGATGGTGCATATTAATTTCCTTCTTTGTGTTGTTTTATATCACGTAAGCATTGTTTTGAACATTACTGATTAAATGTCTCCAATATTAGGTGGTGAAATTTATGCCTAGACTGAATTTAATTTAAAAAAAAATAAAAAATACTGTAGTGAGTCGTGATACTGGGAAACAGAAGTGATGTGGGCATTGCCACAGGTCAGTGCTACAGTATACAGGGTTTGAAATGTGGAAACCTCATTTTATTTTGTCATGGCAATTTGATTTTGATCAAATTCTTAGGTAACTTCTTGAAAATCTTTTAGAGTAGAGACAGTATTCAGTCTGGAATGTAGACCTAGACTTAGCCCAGAATCCCAGCTGTGTGTGAAATATTCTTTATGCTGTTGAAGTTGCCTTAATTTATCTTTTGAAATAAAGTAATGTTATCTTTGCATGAGTGTCTGAAGGTGTATGTGAGATTTGCTGTCCTGCATTGTTTGTGGTTTTAGCTTTTTTGAGTATAGATTATTTTTACTTTTTATGTACCTATCTTCATTCTTTTCTAGAGAATAATGTAATGCAATTTCCTGAAGTGTTAGTCATGGAATATATGCAGCCTTTCCAAGTTCTCTCTGTTTAGTTTTTTCAGTGAAGTGTACCTAATATTCTGTGTTTCACTGACCAGGTTGCCCAGAGAATTTGTGGGAATGTTTGAGAGTTGTTTGAATCTCTGTCCTTGTAAATGGTGTGAAATATGGAAAAAATGAATTTTTTTCTTTTTTTTTTTCTTTTTTTTTTCTCTTTGAAGTGTAACTAATTGTACTATGCAGTGCAGAATACTGGGATGATTACATCTCTGTAGTAGTAATTTCTGTATCTGATAGATCTTATTTTGAGCCAGTTCAGCTCACTGATGTGGTAGAAAAAGTTTCATTTTTTTCTTTAAATATCCCTTCTGGTCTTTTAGTAATTAAACACCTCAAGGGATAGCGGGAACCTAATGAGAAGCAGCAAGATAACTATTGAGAGGATGTAGCCGTGATTAGCAAGAAAGGAACTGGGTGAAAGTGCATCTATTTCATGACAGTGAACTTTACATTGGTGTACTGTGTCTGGTGACACTATTTCTGAGGTGTTCTTTAGGCTTCAGTGGAAATGCAGTTAGTGCCACGCTAAAAATGTATAGATAAAACATGTAAGAATTGTCCAGAGCTGACTTTTTGTAGAAGGCGGCAGTGGGAGAAATAAAAATACCTTTTTTCTCTCTTCTGTTTTTATCAGGCTATCTGTGGGGGGCAAATGTTTTCACTTATGGAAGATATTTTCGTTAAATTCCATTGTGAAATTATAATTTAAGTCTAAAAATGAGGAATGACATTAGTCAAATGAAATTGATTTTTCCAGAAGAAACATATGATTATCAAGAGTGGTGCTAATTTTTTTTTTAGCTTTTCTAAGAATTTGCTGAATGTTTGCAGAGTGCGTAAGTAGAAAGAGAGCCAGAAAAAAAGTTGAATATGAACTAAGTTGACTATTCAGTTTGAGAAGTGCGAACTTTGCAGAGAAAAGCAAAGCAGAGCAACTTGTTTGTTGGAAATTCCAAACTAGGGAGGCAGTGGTCCAAATATGCTGAAGTGCTGTTCAGCTTTTGTAGCAGTATTAAAAAATATTACCTCATTTAACATGTAAGAGGGTGTAAAATTGCTTTAAGGCAATACTATACTATGAGGCAAAAATAACTTAAATGCTTATTTGTTTCAAATTCATAAATTAAAAAAATGACAATATTGTCTGCACTGTTGAACAGATTAGTGCACATTTATTCTGTGCAGGCAAAGCAGGCTATCCATTATTAATCCAACTGTCATCACCAGGTGGATTTATGATTTATAATATTGAAAGCCTATGGGAAATCCCTTTTCTGCTTTCCTCATTCATTTGGACCCACCAAGCATTTATGCATATCAGATTTTTATTTTTGTCCTTTATTATCCTTGAAGAAATTGAAAAATTGTGTTGTACTGTTTTTTTGACTTTGGCATATGGTTTGTAAAATTACTCTTAAGAGTTTAGAAAGTCATACTGCCAAAAGTAGTTATCAAATTCAGGTGTGTAATGCTAAAAAATATTTAGCAGCAGGATATAGATCATAAAGGTTCCTGAAGAGTCTTATCAGCAGTTCCTTTGCTCCTAGTTGGATTGAAGTGTAGTAGCATATGTCGGAGGGAATCAACCCCAAAAAGCATAATTAATTTTCAGGAATCAATATGTTGTTTTTATGTTAATTAGTTATTTCTGTCAGATGCTTTGTTTTGGGAGTGGACTGTGAGGCAGAGCCTTCTAGAGTTTGTTAATTTCTTTTAGTGCTTCTTGCTCGTTCCCACATGATCCAATAATTATGTAAACCATGTAATCACACCAAATCTATGGCTGCTCTTGTGTACAGAAGTCTTAGGATTCATTTCATTAATGTCACAAGGTTAGACTAAGTGAGAGCTGTGCATTCAGGGTGCCTGGACCTAACACCACATAGAGAGCTCTTCCAGCTGTTTCTTCTGCTTCTGTTCTTCATGCAGTAGGCTAAGATTTGCTGCCGTCTGTTCCTGCCAACCTCCAGCCTCTTCCAGACAGAGCTGCTGTCTCTGTGGATGCCCTGCTGATGTGGCAACAGGGATGGAGTTGAGGAAAGAAAAACAACTACGGCCTGCCTGCTGAGGAGGGTGAGAACAGGAGGAGAAGGCTAGTGCTTCAGAGTTGACTGTTCATGCTTCCCAGTTCTGCATCCCCTGGAGCTTCTGCTGGTTGTGTGCTCAAGCCCCAGGGGAGACAGCCAGGAAGAGGAATGACTGGCAGCAGTGGCTCTGAGAAGTCACCAGATGCATGGTAGGAGGATGGAATACGTGTGACACATTCTAAAATGAATTTTGATGACTATACACAGAGGGAGAAAATTTCCCTTATTTTAATTGGAAATTAATTACTCACATTGAGGAAATGATATACCAAAACTAGTGTATCACAAGTAAGATTTGTATATCGTGTGGAGCTACTGAACTTGGAGGCATCTGATAAGGACACTTGCAGGACTGATGCTCTTAGTCCCCTGTAGAGGAGGGAAGCAAATGCAAACGACCCATCCAGACAGTAAGCAGGAGAATGAGGGGTGAGGACGGAATTCCTAATGGAAAAAGTACTTTGAAATCACATAGGCTGACATGGACAATAGCTGTCTAAGGCTCTGATGAGTATTACAGTGTAAAAGCCAGACGGAGGCTGAATGGTGTGTTATGCCTCTCCTTCTTAGCCTATTTAGTTAATGACCAATCTCCAACTGGAGTTTATGTTGATTTACTGGTGCTGACTCCATGGTTCCTTTGAGAATTACCCGTTATATTGTCTGCATGGAAGAATGGGTAAAATTCAACAAATGCCCACTCAGATAAGTGTCTTCTGTCTTGGAGACACAGCAACAGTGCAGCTTCAAGAGAGCTTTCAAACCAGTGCCCTTATAGACAATGAGGCTGGAACATTTTTTACAATAAAAATACTGTTGTCAACCAAATTTGAAATATGAATAGGTATAAAAATATAAGTAATTTTCTTATTTTCCAGCCTAAAATGGCTTGTGGCATTATGGTGTAATGCATGTGATGATGTGCATGGCTAGGGCAGTAGATACCCAAACTTGAAAGTGTGCTTTGTTGTCCAAAGACACGTCATTGCTTCTGCTTCAAGCTGTATTTAATAGATTTCAGAATTAAATTTTCATTCTTTGTGTTGTCTTTAAAGTAAATAGTGTAAAATGCAAAGCTTTATGGGTTTAGCCCAGATATTTGTAAGAAATAATTTCTGTTGATTTTGTATTTGTAGGAAATACCATTGATACAGTTATGATTGAATTTTTAGCTAAAAGTTAAATAAGGGGATTGGTAAGGATCTTTAAAATGTGGTTTATTTTATATTTTTAGAAGTAAACACGTAAAATTTGAAACAGCAATATGAAATACTTCTTCATGCAGCAGTTCTGTTAATTCCATGGAGTTTATCATCTGTTTTAGTGTTTGCAGTTGTGACAGATGGAAGATAACAAGGTCCAAGTGCCACCTGTGTTACTTGAGTTCCAGCTTTAAAACAAGGACTGGAACAACACACAAGATAATATCAGTTTGTTTTGGTCTGAATAGGAAGGAGCTTAGTAACAGCAGTGCAGTTATTTCCAAATGAGCAATTCTTACATTTTTGTGATAAAATGCTTGGTTTAGAATTCTTGTTCATGAGAATATTCTTTCTTTAGAAATGAAATCTGCTAAGGGGTTTAAAAGACTACTTTGTTATTATGTTATATATGTTTATTTTAGAATAATGTTGCTAAAGTTAAATAATGAATTATTTTATTAAAAGCTGAAGAAATATGAAAGTGTTCGATTCTTGCATTGTGATTTGACTAAGTGGCAAATAGTAGATCACAAAATTTTGCAGTTACTTGAAGTTATGTTTTTAAAAGATTTTTCTGATTTTAAACTGTCATGGAATCACAAAACTGTTTAGGTTGGAAAAGACATTTAAGATCATCGCACACAACCATAAACCTAATACTGCCAAGCCTACCACTAAACCATGTTCTTAAGCACATCTACATATCTTTTTAATCCCTCCAGGGATAGTGACTCATCCACTTCTCTGGGCAGCCTGTTCCAATTCTTCACAGTCCTTTTGGTGAAGAGATTTTTCCTAATATCCAGTCTAAACCTCCCCTGGTGCAACTTGAGGGTCTTTCGTCTTGTCCTGTGTATGAATACAGGTGTGCATGCATATATATATCTGTAGGTTCTTTTTAACTGTGAATTTTTTTTCTTCTGTTGATTTCAAGAAAGAATTTCAACCTAGGAAAGAAGGTGACAATGTTAAAGCGATATCACTACTAACTCAAGGTTCCTTGCTGTCTTTTTTCCCCTTATCCACTATGTCATTGCAGAGTGCAGTGTAAAGTCCTGGAAACTCATCTGTGGAATTCGGTCATACAGACAAGAACCTTTTTTATTAATAGCAATACCTGTCATAATTTTTTCATGAGAAGGGACTTTTTGACTTGTCATTGGAGAAATTTGAAAGAGATCTTAGGACACCTCAATCATTATATTTAGTTTTATGCTGTAAAGATGACATGGAATAGAGTGTTTATTTAAATGATGATCTCTTTTCCATATAAAGGTGTTTATTCTAGAAATTACAAAATTCCACATTTGATTCTTAAATTCTGGGGTTTGTCACACTTATACTTCTGCTTGTAATTTTGGCCAGCTTTGTTTGTAATACATGAAATGCAGGAAGTCTTCATAAACTGCAACATTTTAGGTTCTGAAGAAGTACTGTGAATCACTGGTGATTAATTTTCATATAAATAAAATTGCTGTGGGCACTCTGCTTCCTGTGATTTCGGCTCAGGGCCATACCAGGCCTAATCACTTACAGGCACATAAGAAACCAAATGGCAATGGGATAGCGGACATCTGATCCGCTCACCCTCGTGCCTTCCTATCACAAAGATGCCTTTATTATCTGAGGTTCAAAAGTTCTGCTCTCACAGACTACCCTGACGTCTCTGGTTTCCATGCTTTTTTTCTTGAATACTTTGTTACTGTTATGTTAATATGTGAGGAAAGATGTTTTCTCAGATTTACGTAAACCTTACAGCAGTAGAGACACTGTAGTTATGAACCTGAAGCCTCTCTGCTTTTTAAATCTCCAGTCAAGGACGTGTTTAAAAAGCAGGACTGTTGGTCATAATGAGCCTCGCGTGTTCTCACTGAAATGATAAAGCTTCCTAAAAAACAGTGTTTGACATTAAATAAGAAATCTGGTTTGGTACAGCGAAACTTAAATTTTTGTAAGGTCATGTCATAACATTCATGGGTTTTTTTTTTCTGCCTTCAAAGTAGCATTGTCAGTCTCTTGGATGTTATCCTGGGGATTTTTTCCCTCCTGGTTAAGAGTTGAGAGTACACAGAAAAATGTGTATTTTTTAAATTTGAAGTGTTGAAAAACAGCCTGAATTTAATTTAACCAAACCATATTTGCTGATATGTGGTATAAGCTCCAAAGTGCCAGTAAGTTTTATTATTATTTTTTCTTATCGTTACCCTCTTGTTTTTGAAAGGTATTTGCAAAACTAAAAGGAACGAGTTGCTTGCAGGCAAGTCTGGGTCCCTTTTCCTCTAAAGGGAGGTCTCTCTTCTCTCTGTCCCCAAGAGAATAATCTGTACTTTGATTTTATGTTTTTCAAGGGAAATGTGTTTAAAAAAATAAAATAAAATCCTAGATCAGTATTCTAAAACAGCAATTAAATAATTGCTTTTAAATTGGCATGTGTAGTTACGGTTTTCTGTTTTGTGAAATCTTTTTCAGAAATTATATTGAGTCTGTCTTTTATAACTTATTGTAAAGGAGCAGCAAATGGATAAAATGCATCTGCAAGAAGAGAACTGTTTTGTAGTTTACATACCTGAGATTTTGGTTTAGGATATGTGTCAAAAGTATTTTAAAATATTACTGAGTTCTGGAAAATCCTTCTGGCAGGTCACAAGGGTTTACAGTTCAAACGTAATTTAATTGATGAAGACTGGCATACCTTATTTTATCTGGAAGTAAGTCAAAAGTAGGTAACTCTTCTGATTAAATGCAGTGAAAACTAAAGCTTGATTGGACTGAGAGAGAGAGAGAGAATGCCATGCCATTGAACCCTGGGGAGAAAACCACCAGATTACCCTTGAGGTGTTCCAGTGTACAGTGTTGAAGTGACATTTTTGCCATGTATTCAGTTGTGTGTAGGTATTATTTGTCTATTTTGCCTTGGATTATCTGTTTTATGTGCTTTATATGTTTTAAATTAATTTTTAGTCACAGAGTATGTAAATTTGTCTCAAAACCCGAGTTGAATATGAACTTTTCTGCTCTTTAATGTGCAATATGCCTCATGATATTTAGTTTCTTACTAAAAATCATTGTAAGCCTTGGAAAAAATACTGTCCTACTTTAGGACGAGAGGTAGTGGCCGCAAGTTATGCCAGGGGAGGTTTAGACTGGACATTAGGAAGAATTTATTTACTGAAAGACTGGTCAGGGATTGGAACAGGCTGCCCAGGGAGGTGGTGGAGTTGCCATCCCTGGAGGTGTTTAAAAGATGGGTAGATGAGTTTCTTAGGGATACGGTTTATTGGGAGACGGGCACAGTTGGACTCAAGCTCAGAGGTCTCTTCCAACCTTATGATTCTATGAAATAATTTTTAAGCGGAGTAGTGGAATTCATAGGATAGGGAACATGGAAAATGAATACACCATCATGTATGGTGCAAATTTCAGGTAGATATATATGAAAATAGAATAGGAGCTGCATTCTGTGATTCTATGACACGTATTACAGAATATGGAGAGTAAGGAAAATGGCGCCAAAGTTTGGAAACTTAGAGAACTTAGGGTTCTACTTCTGTTTTGAATGTTATCTAGGTGATTCATGCTTTGTATTTTTTTTAAAAGTATGGAAAATATAGTCTGTCGTGTTTTTATAGATTGGAACAGTGGAGTTTAGTACTTAAGTATTTGACATACCATGCTATGCATTGTTTTAAATATAAAATATTATTTTTAT
>VWPV01013863.1:0-19183 GCA_013389885.1 Geococcyx californianus
CCAGAGAGAAGAGCTCAGTGCCCTGTGGTAAGGAAACCTGAGAGGAGTCTTTGCACTGCTCTGTCTGACTCTTACTATTATAAATTTTTCCTGCAGCCTTGGGAGAAACTTTAACCTCTCCATTCTTCCAAGGTTAAAGTACAGCAGATGACTTTCTGCCTCGAAAGGCACGCAACCCCTTGTGTTTTGAACTCACAGTAGGAGTTAGTGGAGGTGAAAGCATAGCACATCTTTGAATTTTATTCCTTTGGAAAAGCTTTAGAGGCAGATCGGAGGTTGGAGGGATAAAAGGTTGGCAGTACTTTGACTTTGTATTCTAAATAACTTCCTTTAAATGAAGCAGTTTGGAGGTTTTTTAATGGAATATCCATTGTTAGAGAACCCAGCCAAGCCTGAACCCCTTGTGCCAAGTGTGGTAGACACATAACTAATGGTCCCAGACTCCTAGAACCTACAGTCTGGGCAAACAATTCAGACGATGGGCAGGGAAGAGCAAAGAAAGTGTAACCAAGGTGGCACCACAGACTGGTAACTCAGCCCTGCGCTGGGATTGAGAACAACATGAGCACAAGGCTGTGCAGAAATGGGTACAATGGTTTTAAGATCATAAGGAATCTTTAATTCAACAGAGTGCCCCGCACACCAGGGAAAGGAAAGCCCTGGTTTGCCCATGGTGTGGACAGAAACAAGCAGCCACATGGCAGCCACATCAGCTTTGTGCTTTGTCAGCCAGCAGCTGGATGAGGACACCCAGGGGTCTTCAGGCAATGCCGAGGCTGACACAGCTTGGCTGGAGCAGGAAGTCCAGGAGCTGCTGAGCTAGACCAGGCCTCCAAGAGAGACATCTTCCACAGCATCGAAGCTCCAGTGCAAGGTGAAGAAGCTGAACATCTCAGTGAGTTTTGTCAGTGCGTTAATACTCCCTGTGAACGCCTTATTTCCACTGTGAGGTTTCCCGATACAACCTTTCCCAGAGCTCATTACAGACCAGAGATCCAGATCTGCTGGTGTCTTCTACAAAGAGCACGATCACAGTGGGCATCAGATATGTCAGTGTACCAGAGAAGAAGGCCTGTCATGCTCTCAGATGGGGCTGTGGTGGCTGGGGCACTCGGCCAGCGAGAGGGAAATCTGCAGAGCTCCTTGCTGTGCAAAGCCCTAAAGCGAGGCAAACGCAGCAGAGAGGCAGGTGGCGGCGCAGCATCTCACCCGCTCCGTCACCTTGTGGTTGAGGTGAGTCAAAGATCAGGTTGCGATTGAACAAATGGTGTCCACAAGGGGAGACAGGCCATGGGTTGGGGTATGAGACCTAACCTTCACGTGGAAAAGCTTCTGGCAAAGGTTAGCAGTGTGTCTGATGCTCAGAGCTGTGCATGACGTGTGTGTGCCCAGCACCTGCTTGCCTACGCTCAGCCCACCTCCTCATTAGCACGAGAGGGCAAGCCAAGAGCCCCAGTAAAACCACTGGGATTCAGGAGAGTTTATTAATTGAAAGACAGAGGCAAGAATGTCAGTGTGAGTCCAGGCTGGTGGGCTGGGAGCTGCTTTGAGCTGGAAAGAAGGACACAGCGCCTGGGGGAGAGGGAAAGGGCACATCCCTCGCAGCTCACCCCAGATCACCCCATGGGACAGTCCACTCTCAAGCAAACAGCCCACACAGCCCTGCCTTGCCTTCCTTTTCCGATGGCAGATTATTATCTGCAGCTATGCAAAATAATGCAAATGAGGCTATAAAGATGTTAATTATGCTGAAGGAATTAACTGCTCATTAACTTAAACTTCCTGCTCAATTATTTTCATTACTGTCCCTCCTTTTGCAGTGAGAGGAAAGGACACGCACCAACCCTGATGCTCCTTGGCAGCCCCCCTTCCCACAACCTTCTCCTGGCTGTCCTCACCCTGGAGGCTGCTCAACCCTCCTCATCCTCACTCGTGGATGCTGTCCTGAGGCAGTGATCCACGTCTGGGCACACTGGTCCCTCTAAGGGTGCCGGGGAGCACCCCAGTAGGCAGGACACACAGCGGGTCACATGTCTGGGAGGGGGCTTTGCTCCTATCTTTGTCATTTCATGACATGGATGGAATCAGATCACTTCCCCCCCATACCTCAATTTCCCCATCTGCAATATAATACAGAATATGCAATATAATGCAATAAAATGCAATATAATATAATAAGGGTGATATAGAGCTTGGAAATCCACTCATAGGAAATCAGAAATGATGACCTGGGTGGGTGTTAGTGTCGAAACAAGATTCAGCAGTACGTTACGAAATGTATTGTGAAGAGTCACTTTGCGACAGCCAGGGAAACAACCAAGCAATTTAACACTGACAGCCATTGCCAGCCCTTGTTTTTGTCCACAGATATGCCTGGACTGATATCCCAAGTCATTCCTCACATTGGCAACTTTCATCTCTTTCCACCCAAGCAAGCCCTGTAAACTGTCTATATTCAAACAATTAAATTACACGCACAACATTTACACAAACACTGGCTCCGTCATTAACGACAGCACTTAGAGATGCAAACGGCGTCTGCCTGTGCTCTGTAACCCATCAGGGAGAAGAATCAGATTTGCCAGTGGGTTTGGTTAAAACATTTAAATGCGAGGTTGCTGCAGTTCAAGACGGAGGAAATATTGCCAAGGATGTATCTGAAACATCACAGCTCGTGGTGACACCTCTCAAAGGACCACTTAGTCTGATCTGCATACCAGAGGTACCCGCCCATGCTGCTGGTGCCTGCAGCCTGGAAGCTGCCTGGCACACGTCGAGACCTGCCCTGGAGAAATCTGGAAATGAGATAAATTCAAGTTGGAAAGGAAAAATATAGGAGGAAAGGACGAGTAGCTTCTCCAGCTTTATAAGGAGTCAGGAGTGGCTGCACAAGGTCAGCCCACGTGTCCCTCCAGCCCTGTCTCTGTCTCAGGACAAAACTGAATGTTAGGGCAAGGGTGTAACCGTAAACATGTACCACACTCCCCTCCTTTAGCATCGCCCCAGCCTTTAAGCATTTGCAGCTCAGAAGTGAGGTTTGTGTAGCTGTTACCCCTCTGTGCACTCCTCCACTGTAAACTTGCAGGAGGCTCCTCAGCCCAGATCTACGGCCAAGTACAAGCCACCTCTTTGGTCTGCTCTGTGATAACAGTGTTAATATCCCCTAATCTCGTGTTGGAAGAGATGATGTGGTAAATCCCCATTTCTGCCTGCCTTCCCGCGCAGGGGTGAGATGATGCTCCTCGAGCATCGCTGAGGGGTCTGGCTGAGCAGGGACTGGGCAGCGCTTCACAGCCTGAGCCCTTCCCCCTGCTGTATTTGGCTCTAAAATCATCCCGTGAAGGTTTTATTTGTACAGGTGAAGCCACATAGCACAGTGGAGCAGGAAACTGGCCAAATCTTTAAGATTTGGATGCTTGCTTTCTATAGCTGGCTCTGTTCCCCGCTCCAGTTCCGCAAAGCACTGGCTGGGGCACAGCAGAGAGATGCATGGAGGGAAAAGGAGCAGCCAGAGGTGGGGCACATCCCTCCCGTGTGCATCAGTGGCTGCTGAGATTGGCAACCCATAAATCCTGCGCTCAGTGTCCCCAGTAGACCCAGTCCTGCATTGAAGCCACTGTCCCACCGCGGGATTCAGTGCTGGAGAGGTCCATGGTGAAGGCTGGTCATCAAGTTGGAGATGAGCTGCCAGGAGAGACTGGAAGCTGCAAAGAAGGAAACAGCCCTGGAAAGAATAGACTTAAGAGAAAGAGTCTGTGGTTTCTTGAGGACAAGTTTCAACTGCGGTTCGTTGTGCTCTGTAATTACTGACAGAGGGAAAAGGTAGCTGATGCCGGGAGATGCTTTCATCCAGCAGACAAAAGTCTGATGAATTCAGTGGTTGGAAGCTGAAGCAAGCAAATTGAAATGTAAGATGCAAATATCTAGACTGAAAGTAGTTAACAAGCTCCCCGACAACCGCTTCTGTGCTATTCCAAGCAGATCATGTTGGGGTTGGCTGTCTATCACTGCTTAGCCCTGTGTGGCACGTAGGCAGCAAGGTAGGGCCTGCTCCAAAGCCCTGGAAAGCTGACCTAGGATTTGCCTGTCTACAAGAAGACAAAAGAAGGTCCTAACCTGCTTATTGTCCACCACACACTGCCCTACCAGCTTCGTATCCGTACTTTAGGAGGAGCCACTTGGACACAACCCGTTTTTTTTCTGCTTGCAGAATGTCCCTGGGTAGCGCCAACCCATGGGACACGAAGGAAATTAAAGATGCTGAGGCCCCCCCCCAGCCATGCCACACGTGGTGATTTTAATGAGTAGTCTGTCGCTAATGCCTTCGCTGGTTGGTGGGTTGTGACGTGTCATGGGATGTGTCACACTGATGGGTTATGGGAGGTTTAAGTGCCTACTGTGATGGCTTTCCTTCAGCTCCTGCCTTGTAGGGACTGCAAGTCTGCATGGGGCGTAGCGTGCCTGATTAATTTTATGGACTGCAGTGGGTCAAGGTTGATTTCTTTTCCAAATAAAATATCAGTTTAAGAGTGACTCCATGTGCTTGCTCGCTCAGGGACATGGGGTGCTGTTTTATTGGCTCATGTAGATTGCTTGCTGGCTGTCTTTATACTTTAATAAAACCTTTTGGCAAAGCTGTGGCTTCTTGTTGCCTTACAATTAGGGAGAGAACAAGCAGTGCTCCACTCCGACACAGAAGTTTATGAAACCAGCAGAGATACACAGGGAGACCTCTAAGAACAATGAAGGCAGAGCTGCTGGCTGCTAACGAGAAGGAAATGTGTTATTTTTAGCTATCCAAGAAGGTGGAAGGTGAAAAAAACAACACAAGAACAAAGAAAATCTATAGTCCAATCCAGGAAGCCAAGAAGCAAAGCCAAAAGAAATAACAAGCTGACTCTCTCGCAGGGTAATTCTTTCACTAATGGGAAGGAGGGGGCTCAGTAGCTGCCAGAGCCCCTGGGGCACAAGGGCTCAAGACCAGGGTCTCCCCTGCTTAGGGACTCAGTCTGCAAACCCGAATTGGGGCAAGATGAGGCCCCCTCTCAGTCTGGTCCCCGAGCAGGAGCGAAGCTGTGTGTGCATCCAGCAGCCTGCTCAGCTCATTAGCAGAGCAAAAAATATTGCAGGCCACGGGGGAAAACTTCCAGCTGCCCCAATCTGCAAGCTGGGGCAGGGAAGAGAAGAAGCAGATGAGCTGATGTGAGAGCAAAGAGCAGCAGTGCTGGCAGTCCGGGGGGGGGGGGAGGACAGAGCAAATCGTGAGCTACGCAGAGAAAACACGAGAGCAGAGCGCTGCAAAATGCCTGTGCAGGGCCCCTTGCGAGCACTAACATCAGCTGTGCACGCAAACCCCCCAGCCCGCTGTGGGACACGGCCCCGCTGGGGTGGGTGTGAGGGCAGGATGGCAGGAAGATAACGTGAGGAGGAGAAGCTGAGGTGTGGTTGGTAGTAGGTAACTGGTCTTCACCAGGGAGCCTGACCATCCCCAGGGCTGTGAGGGTGATGGGGAGACAGACGTGCAGCAAGGAGCTGCCTGCTGGCACACAGAGCGACAGCTTTGGGCTCACTGCCCCGGAATCCAGATCAGTTCCTGCTGTCACTTACAGCAACTCCGTAAGGGACCGGGCAGAGGCTTGGGCTGCGTTGGGCGTCACAGTGAGTCCACTGTAAATAAACACCAAACCCCAAATTCCTCTCTCAGAGATGTATTTGCTGATGTCCAAGTGTGCAGGCAGTGCAAGAACAGAGTAGAGAACACAACCAGGAGGGGAAAGAGGGGTATTTTTTTCCACAAAATTATTCCCATTTTTAAAGAGAAAGATTATTCTGGGCTGGAAGTGACTCCCTGCCAGGGAAGCACCCTCCCAGAGAGGAGTCGTGTTGTTATCCTGTGTTATAGGTTAAGCACCTCATGCTGCAAAAGTTTGATCCAGCACCAGAGAACGCATTTCCAGCTAGAAGTGTCTCGCTAGGACACCCTGGACCTGCCAGGCAGTGAGAGAAAGTGACACTAATCAGCTGGTGAATACAGAGTAGGAGCCAGATGAGGAGAAGAGAATAAAACATAATTGACTTGTCCAGCGGGTTTGTCAAGGGACTCTAAAGGGACTCTAAGGCGCGTTGCCACTCTCCAGAGCAGTGACATCACATTCCCACGGCACCTCAATGGGGTCCAGAGAGAGCATTCATTAAGAAGCAGGGGCTTTGCAAATCCTCCCAGCTCCTCTGAGCTTCCTAAAGGAGTAACGCTCGCCAGGAGGTGCAGGCAGACAGTGCACACCATGCCTTGTCTCCTCGCCAAGTGCAGAGCCGCTGTTTCCTGAAGTCAGCAGGGGATGCTGCGTGGATGGGCAGCGCTCCCGTTTTTGGCCCACAGCTCTGGCCCTGGCAGATGGGATCTGCATGAAGGCCGTGGTCCCACAAGTGGAGCCAGGCACTCCCTCTTATCAAAGACAGGGTTTTGTAGGATGGAAGCAGAAAAAAACTCTTGGTGTGGGACACAAGGGGGGCCCAGGGTCATTTTTATGGCTCTTTCTTTGTTAAAAATCTATTTTAAAAAATGCTTTGCCACTTTTAACCCCTCCATCCTGCTCACCCTTTTGCATCTCTTTTCAGTTTGTGCCAGCCAGCATGCACGGAGATGCAGATATTTGCTTTGGCTTTCACTTGTCTTCTTTAGCCTCAGCAACAAGAACCCCAAGGTCAGGTGCTGCAGCAGGTACAGCAGGTTACACAGCAGGTGCTGCTGTGTAACTCTCCGTGCCGCTGCCTGATGCTAACGGTAATGATGTGCCCAGTGCCCAACGACAGCATTACTGCATCACTGGGTTAGAAGCCACCTAAGACACAGCCTGGAAAAGCGGTGCTTCAAATCCATCGTGCTTGGGACCCCGGGAGCTGTGGTGTGAGTTCATCCCCAGTGCAGCGTTACAGGAGGTGGCAGCACGGAGAACGAGGGCTGTGCTCTCCGTTTCGTAAAATCATAGAATTATAGAATCACAGAATGGTTTGAGTTGGAAGGGACCTTAAAGCCCATCCAGTTCCAACCCCAGTTCCAACATCTTCCACTGAACCAGGCTGCTCACAGCCCCACCCAACCTGGCCTGGAACACCTCCAGGAATGGGGCAGCCACCACTGCTCTGGGCACCCTGGGCCAGGGCCTCCCCACCCTCACAGCAAAACATTTCTTCCTAATGTCCAGTCTAAATCTTCCCTCTTCCCAGTTTAAAGTTGTTTCTCCTCATCCCATCCCTACACCCCCTGATCCAGAGCCCCTCCCCAGCTTTCCTGGAGCCCCTTTCAGCACTGGGAGACTGCTCTAAGGTCTCCCCAAAGCCTTCTCCTCTCCAGGCTGAACAACCCCAACTCTCCCAGCCTGTCCTCGTACGGGAGATGCTCCAGGCCTTTGACCATCTTTGTGGCCTTCTCTGGACCCACTCCAACAATTCCATGTCCTTCTTATGCTGGGAATTCCAGAATTGCACACAATACTCCAAGAGGAGTGTCACAAGAGCAGAGCAGAGGGAGAGAATCATCTCCTTCTCCCTGCTGGCCAAACTCTTTTGATGCAGTCCAGGATACAATTTCCCATTTTCTTGATCACCGGGGGCTCTTTTCCATCACAGGATTTTTGTGTTACAACCTCTAGGCCTGATTTATCTTTTATATGCATGGATTTTACACCTACTCCACTCCATCAGCTGCGTGCAGGACGTTACCTGTGTTCCCTTTTCAGGTGCTTGCTGGTCTGTCCCCAAATCAGCGTAACACAGAAATGTAAAGAGATTTTTAACCTCAGAAACACATTGAGCTTCTCCAGACCTGGAGAGCAGGTGGTGCTGCACCAGTAACAATAGCGATAAAACTACCGCTTCGGTAACAACAATAAAACTAGTATTTAGCTCTTTTATAACTGTGAAAAACACCTTCTGCAGGAAGCTATTCCAAGCCTGGAACCCCATCACTAAAAGCCCAACTCTGTCTCCCAGCCACGCATTTTGCCACCAGCTCAACGCCCTGGCTCTTGGCAGGTTCTCAACCCACTCCTCCTGGCTCACAGTGATTCACTTTTCTTCTCCCAGTGTGACAGTTTTTGAAGGCTGAATGTGAAACAAAAGGTGAAATTATTGTCAGTTACAATCCTCTGCGTGCCCACCTCTCCACTTCTGTTGTAGATGCTTATACACTTGTATTTGCACAGAAAATGAAAACCCCTTGCAGAAATCATGTTACGTCCCCCACTGTGTAACAGCAGGGCACCAGCAGATGATCAAACACACGAAGACAGACAAGGCAAGCTGTAACTGCTCCACTTCTCTGGAAATCTTCCCTTTTTTTACTCCTGATGGAAGCACTCTTTTCCTCTGGTATAACAAAGGTGACAGGATTTTTTTACATAGATGTGAAAAAGCGAAAGAGAAATGTCCCAGCGCTGTGTGCTCTGAGCAACCTGATCTGGTTGAAGACCTCACTGCAGGAGGGTTGGACTGGATGACCTTCATGATCCTTCCCAACCCAAACCATTCTATGATTCTATGATTCTGTTTCCCGCTCTGCTCCGCACTGGTGTGGCCCCACCTTGAGCACTGGAGGCAGATTTGGGCACCACAGGATAAAAAGGATCAAAAGCTCCTGGAGGATGCTCAGAGGAGGGCACGGAGTTGGTGAAGGGTTTAGAGGGGAAACCATATGTGGAGCAGCTGAAGTGTCTTGGTCTGTTCAGACTGGAGGAGAGGAGACTGAGGGGAGACCTCATNGTTTGGCCAACACCCTCAGCCCCCCGGGGTGAATGTTGGGGTGTCCTGGGCAGGGACAGGAGTTGGACTCAATGGTCCTCGTGTGTCCCTTCCAGCTCAGGACAGTCCACAATTCTATGATTCTATTGACTGTTTGTGACTGTCCCCAATTAGGAAATTCTTGTTATCATTTAACATTCAAAACTTTTGAGTGGTATTTGTATGAAGAGCTTCCCTGTATGTAGAGAATATGTATTTCTGTGGGTTTGAATTGTCTGTGACACAAGAAGGAGGAAAAAGGTCCTCCTAAATCTCCCTAAAACTTGAAAACCATAATGAAATCAGCACCAGGGTGAAGGCTGGATAATAACAAGGCAGAGTCTGGACCTGGACCTGGACCAGGCTCTGCTGGGGCTGGTTGAGGACACTGGCTAAGAGGGTCCATCAGAAGCAAGATCTAAATACCTCACATTCAGAAACAGCCCTTGATGGCTCAATGAAGCCGGTACGAACAGTTTGAAAGCCCTGGGTGCTCGTAGGCGCATAGGAACAGGACCGCAGCGCCATGCTGGTCAGCAGTTGATGCTGGGAAGCCATCTGTTGATCCAAAAGCAGGGTCAATCAATTTTTTATGGTCACCCTGCACTAATCCCCTGTGCAAGACAGGCATCACTAAAGAAACACCCCAACCTTCCTAAAAGCAGACCCTCACACATAGCCCTGCCCTTCTTTAGACACCACAGTCAACTGCAGCCGGAGGAGCTCGTTACAAGTTTGTTGACCGAGTGTTGCTGTCATTTTCCACTCAAGCAACAGTTTCCAAGGCTGATGGGTTGAAAACAATTAGTCACTTCTATTCCTTTCTTTGAGGAAAATATAAGCATGAGTGAACTCTCTGGCAGTGTACGTTGATTTCTGATAAAATAATTCATCCAAATGCCTATGCAAATCAGCTCTGGTGGCTAATCACTAAAAAAATTTAATGCTGTAAATATAATGAAAACATAATTTGCAATTAAAGATGGGGTGACAGCCTGGTGGTGCAGATGGAAATAGTGGGAGTGTTGTTCTGCATCTGAATGCTGGTGGAAAGCGGCAGCCTTTCGGAGCTGATGTTTTAAGTTCTGCAAGACACTAATTGGAAGGCACTTCCCTGAGTGAAGATCTCAGCATCTCCAACAGCTCAGGGATTATTGAAGCACTGGGAACAGGCTAATCCTGTCCTCCCTTGGAAGATGTTGGCATGCATGCCTATGTCCCAGGCTCTGTACTGCCTGGTGCTCAACTCCAGTGTGTTGGGGCTGGAAAACAAAGATCTTGTACCTGCCCATGGCTGCTGGGCAACGTCGTGACCCAAGGGGTCCCATTCAGCTCTCCTTCTTCTCTCTTGTGTTTCTCTCTTTACTTACTGGTGAAATTCTGAGCTTTCCAAGCTAAGGGTTTAACTTTGGAGGATGTGACTGTGAATCGTGAAGTATTTGAGCTTGATCTCTGTGGGAAGCGGGGCATAAAGATCTACCACTGAGATGGAGGAGTCCGTAACAATTTATGCTCCTCTCCACCTCTAATGATGTAGAATTAGGAATTTAAATGCAGGACATTCAACATCAAGTTTCCACACTTCGGCCTCCTCTCCATGCTCAGACCCCTCCTTCATCTGAGAGTAGCAATTATCTCTTGCCTCCTTCACAAGGACAGCGAGAAGTGTAATTAAGCAGAACATGATCGTTTGTGAGTTGTGTTCCTGCATCTCACCTCAAAGCCAGTGGTAGCTGAAGGGATAATTGATCCACGGGTGTTTGCAAAACACTTTGAGATCTTTGGGTGAAATGAGGATGTTTATGATAAGGGCTTGCACAGAGGATGACCTCCCAACCCAGGTGACCCTTTCCACCCTACCAACCCCACGTTCATGCACAAACTCACACTGCAGTTGTTCTGGTCAACACGCAACACAAAGGCTTTGCCTGGGAGGTGGGGTGATCTTTTAGGTCTAACTGTGTCTGTGACCTAAACCAACCTCTCGTTCCCAATTAGAAAAGCTCAGAAAATTGGAATCATACACAGGACAGTGAGAAGGGAAGGAGAGGAGCTGTGTTTTTGTCCATCATGCACTGGCTCAGCCCTGGGACCACTCTGGGCTTAGGTCTTCACAAAAGCAAATGGCAACATGAGGCTGCTCAAAGCTGGAATCAGTACCAACCCATTTATCAGCACTGGCTGAAAACTAAACATCTTCCTCTATCAGAAAGTGACATTTTGAGCTCCTTTTTCTGTCCAAATTCAAAACCCCAACAGCCCAGGTTTAAAAATTCCCTGAGGCAGAGAAGGTTCTGAAAATGCTGCTGTCACATCGTGGAAATATTATCTTGTACCTGGCCAAGTCTATCCCAGGATCCAGTCTAAAATCTGAAGTCTCAGTTTTTAATAAGAATGGGCTTTAGTTAGGGAGAGCAAATGTTTGAGTAATGCTAAAAAAATGCCTCTATGTTACGGCAGTGAAATGAAAGAGTTGGAACTTCTCTTTCTTGTGCATTTCTGGGTGAAAATCTCTTTACAATCAGTAATTTTCTTTCAGGTTTTTGAATGAGGTCACGTTTTTTTCTCTCAGGAAATGCCTCTGATGGTAATAACTTGGCTGTCTTTCCTGTGGAGCACCCGTAGAGTTTACCCTGTGCCTTGTATCTCTGTCATCAGGGCAGCCCTTTGCCCCATCCTCAGACCAAGGGAGCTCTCAGGCTTAACCGGGTATTTACACTCACCAAAAGAACACGAATCACTTGTGAAGACTCCTTCCCAGCTTAATACTTCATAAGAGTGATTAGAAGTGATTTTTATGTTTAGTAAAGAGTTTTTGGAGCCATGTGGAGCTCAGCAATGAAGGTGGTTTCCAACTTGTCAACAGAGCAGACATGCCATAAGTTGGAAGTCTCCTTGGCTGCTCTAAGGATGGAGCAGACTCGTCCTCTCCTCAGCGTTCCCCACTTAGCAAGTTTCATCCACTCACCCTTCTCATCCAAGTGCCTGACCTACCCCCAGGTCCCCCTTCCTTCTCCATTCATAGAATCATAGAATGGTCTGGTTTGGAAGGCATCTTGATGGATCACCCAGTTCAAGGCCCCTGAAGAAGCAGGGGTATCTTTAACCTGATTGGGTTGCTCAGAGCCCCATCCAACCTGACCTTGAATGTTTCCATGGATGGGTCCTCCACTACCTCCCTGGGCAACCCATGCCAGTTTTTCCCCACCCTCACAGTAAAAAAAGTCTTCCTTATATCCAGTCTAAATCTCCCGTCCCTTAGTTTAAAACCAACTTCAATTCAATCCAACACAACAAGACCAGCTTGGCCGATCTCTGTGTCTACTGAGTCTCTTTGCTTGGCTGGGTTCTGTTGCCTCTAAACCCAGATGACTGGAAGCAATTAAGAGAGATGTGTCCTGCTGTTTGCCACATGGAAACATTTCCAGATGCCATGAAAACTGACTAAATGTGTTCCTAAAAACTTCGTACCAGGAAGATCATTTGTCACTTACACATCCCTGAGCCTGACATTAAAATGAGGAGTTACTGTACGTTGCCACAAGGGATTTATATCTAAAGTAATAACTTAACGCCACGGCAAATGCTTTAATTTCTTTGTAGTATAAATTAGCATACTAATCTGATAATAATGTATTACAGCCTGGGAAAAAATAAAAAAGAAAAAGATGTCATGCATGGCTAATCATTAGAGGAACTGAAACCAAGACAAAGGATCACACTGTAATTTGGCTGAAATTTCATGGTCATACACAGGGGAAGGTGAGGGAGGGTTAGATCACAGAATCATTTTTAAGTGGCCATCAAAGCAAAGGCTATCGTGTGCCTGGCCAGCCAGTGTTTTGACTGTATAGTTACTGGTTTCTCATTTTCTGTGTGAGAAGTGTTTGCCAGAGTCTACTGAAATGAATGACTGACAGGGTGAGAGAGTTGGGGTTGTTCAGCCTGGAGAGGAGAAGGCTCTGGGGAGAACTTAGAGCAGCTCCCAGGACTGAAAGGGGCTGCAGGAAAGCTGGGGAGGGGATAGAGTGAGTAGAAGGGTTTTCAGCTGCAAGAGGGGAGATTGAGATGGGATTTTAGGAAGGAATGTTTTGCTGTGAGGGTGGGGAGGCCCTGGCCCAGGGTGCCCAGAGCAGTGGTGGCTGCCCCATCCCTGGAGGTGTTCCAGGCCAGGTTGGATGGGGCTTGGAGCCCCCTGATGCAGTGGGAGGTGTCCCTGCCCATGGCAGGGGGTGGCACTGGATGGGCTTTGAGGTCCCTTCCAACCCAACCCATTCCATGATTCTGTGATTTAACAAGGGATTTATGCCCAAATGTGTTTGGGTCTGGTTTACCCAGCTTGTGGTCTGTGAACTGCAGGGGGTTCATAAGGTGGGAGAAGGTGGCGTGGTTGCAAAATGCCATTTTAGAAAGCCTAAATGCCCACACTGAGGTCTTGCAAAGAGCAATTAAATAGAGGAAAAAGAGATTCCAAGGGCTGTACTGAGAGTTCTGCACTGACCACAACAAGAGCCTGTATTCACAAAGGTATCTAAGCCACCCATACCCAGACACGTGGGTATCCAACAGAGAGCTGAGCCCCATCCCTAACTGCTGACAACCTGCACCCCAAGACAGCCTGCTGGCAGTGCACCCCAGACAAATCCTTCCAGTAGAGCAAGGTCTCAACAGGGAAGGTAATTAAGCATCAGAAGCGATTACCAAGAGATACAGTGGTATCTGCATCCCTTAAAATCCTTAAATCCAGGTAGGACAGCTTTTGCAAAGCTATGTTGTAGCTCAACCTGTAATTATGGGCTGGATGCCCATCAGGAGATAAGATGCTGCTGCCTGTGTTTATGCAGGATGATCTCAGGCTGCTTTCTGTGCTGCCGGGAGACTCAAAGCAGAGCGAGGGATGTGCTCATTTTCCAAGGTGATCACACAAGGAGGTTGAAGACCTGGGCTCTTTAGTCAGGGCTTTTCATGGTGTTTTCTTGAAGGGAGTGTTTTTGGTTTTGAAGAGTCTCTCTAAGAGATTGTCTGTAAATCTCTCACGCTCCTGAAATGAAGTGTTTTGGGAGAGAAATTAACTGGAAATACTTCTGAACGTTTTCATGGCTGACAAATCAAATTGCCATTTGTGGCTATGAATTTCACAAAGCCCATAATGCCAGCATCTGACTTAAGTTCCCATGCATTTCTAGAGCGGGACTGAGGATTATCCAGCTCTGTACTGGATATTCCTTTTCCTCTGTTACATCTGTCAGTAGAACGTAGGGGTTGTTTTCCCTCTTCAATGTGGAAAAATTCTTCAGCTTCTGAAGAAGAGCTTTCTTGTTAAAATACTTCCTGCACAAATTAAAACCAAGTAAACATGTGGCACTCAGCTTGTACAGCAGAGCACGAACGGCACAAGGAACACTCACCAAACACAGAATTCTTGCTTTTGTGAGCAACAAGAACAATTGGAAACTGTTATATGTAAACCCATAATATATTATACTTCTCCTAATGAAAAGACACCTTTCGATTAAGAGTGATGCATGACTTAATTCTATTTTTTCCTGTATTTTTAAGGAATTCAAACCACTTCTGTTAAAGGTGTGATGTTTTGTTCCTACCTGATGGACTCTCTCATCCATTGCTACTTTTCCAACACCCCATGATGTGTCCCTCTGCTCTGCTTTTGTGAGACCTCACCTGGGGCTCTGCGTTCAGTTCTTGAGTCCTGAGTACAGGAAGGACCTGGAGCTGTTGGAGTGAGTGCAGAGGAGACCACGGAGATGATCCAAGGGCTGGAACAGCTCCTGCATGAGGAGAGGCTGGGAGAGCTGGGGTTGTTCAGCCTGGAGAAGAGAAGGCTCTGGGGAGATCTTAGAGCAGCTCCCAGCACTGAAAGGGGCTCCAGGAAAGCTGGGGAGGGGCTCTGGGTCAGGGAGGGCAGGGATGGGATGAAGGAGAATGGTTTTGAACTGAAAGAGGGGAGGTTGAGATGAGATCTACCATGTTTTAGCATGTTCACCTAAAATAGGAATGTGAATACAGAAGAAAATACAGTTTGATGGTGAACCTTAGGACAGGTCCTTTTTAGACAGAGTTACAAGGCCCTGGCCCAGGCTGCCCAGAGCAGTGGTGGCTGCCCCATCCCTGGAGGTGTTCCAGGCCAGGTTGGATGGGGCTTGAAGCCCCCTGATGCAGTGGGAGGTGTCCCTGCCCATGGTGGGGGCTAGCACTGCATGACCTTTAAGGTCCCTTCCAACATATTCTGTGACTCTGTGATTCTACAGGAAGCTACCATTGGCCAAATTAGAGAATTCAGGCAGAGGTTTATAAGTTCAGAATATCTACTCATTTTCAAAAGTGATCATGGAACTGTGCAGCTTTTGCAAACTGCAGGAATTCCACTTCCAAAGCCCACCTCTTTCCAGCCAAATCAAGCTATCGATAATTTTCAGGGTTGCTAGACAGCAAAAAGTAAGTTTTCATGGAAGAGTAAGGTTTAAATTAAACCTGAGCTGGAGCACAGGAAGGTTTGGATCAGGCAGAAAATATCTCTGAAAGTCAGGCAACTTCAGAAGCAGCAGCTGACTAAAAAGTGTGTGTGTAGGTAAATTTGAATTTTCAGAAAGTAATTCTAAACTTACGTATGGTTTAGAAGGCGTGGTGGTATTGGGCTGAGGGGTGGACTGGAGGATCTTGGAAGTCTTTTCAAACCTTAATTATTCTCTCACTCTATGATAGGATTCAGCCTTGAGGAGTGACTGAGGGAGCTGGGGTTGTTCAGCCTGGAGAAGAGGAGACTCAGGGGAGACCTTATTGCCCTCTACAACTGCCTGAAGGGAGGCTGTAGTGAGGCAGGAGTGGGGCTCTTCTCTCAGGTGACCGGTGACAGAACGAGAGGACACGGTCTCAAGCTTCGCCAGGGGAGGTTTAGGCTTGACATTAGGAAGAAGTTCTTCACTGAGAGGGTAATTNTCCTTAAATATCTCTATAGCACTGAGAGGTGTCTATAGACCAAAACATCCAAGGTAGAAAAGGAAAGGGGACTTATTGCGACGGGCAAAGGCTCCAAGATTCCACTTGCCTGAGTCAAGGTGAAGGAGGAGGTCAGAGCCAGGAGGGATGCTCAGGAGGAGCATCTACTCGATATGAACTGCTTTTTCATTTTCTTTAAATAAGAGATGAGGAAAAGCAGAGGAAAACCCACCCGCTCCAGCAGAGGGAATGCAGGAGACTCTTGTTCTAGCTGTAAGGGCGTTGCTCAGGCAGAATTGCTTTCACCTTCATTCCTGTGTTTTTGTCCCTGCTCCTGCAGACCCTCCTGTTTTACTCTGTGTTGCTATGGCAATGAGAGAGGTGTTGCACAGCCCTTCTGCAAACGACAGCGGTCCAGCACAGGCAAATCATCCTACAGAAAGCAAGAGAGCTGAGCTGGTCATAGGACTAACCCGGAATTAAAAATACACAGCTGTGCTCGGCATGTATCGTGTCTAATGTTGCCCCTGCGAAGAAGAAGGGATTTAGATAGGCACAAGTGAGGCAGATGGATAAAATGAACCAGTCGAGATCCTGTCTTCAAAATTCAACTGCAGAGGCAGCTGCCTCATGGCAAGAATCTGGAAAGTGCTTTCTGAAAAATTTAGAAGTAAAGAGGCAAAATATCACGGGGGAAACAGCTCTGATATTTCTGAGGTGAGCAATTAATCTAGTGAAAAATACATCGTGTGGTCCAGATTTCCAGAGTAAAGCAGAGGTTTCCAAGGGCATCAGAAGAGGCTCTGGAGACCTGAGCCTGCTCCTCTGAACCATCCTCTCAATTAGCTTTCAAATGCTCAGCCTGAATGCTCAACCAGTGCCAAAACTCAGTGTGTTTCTGTCCAAAGCTCTCCATCATCTCGATGCGCTGAGCTTTCCATTTCAGGAACTTCCCAGGTTGCGTGATTTTCCACAAGAGGAGATGAGACCCAGAGGGTTGGTGCACGTCACGTCTACGTTCTCTCTGCAATTTCATGGGTATAATAAGTTGGCTGTGATACGAACTTAATTTCTAGCTTGAAAAATCAAGCTATGGTCTTACTTTGGAATATTCCCAAGCGCTGCACCGAAATGTTGATGCATATAAAACTCCTGAGAGCTGGTGGTTCCTCCCCTGCTCAGCCTCGTCCCACCAGTTCAGATGAAAGCTTATTGATATCAGTCCCAGTTGGTCATTAAGTCATCTCTAGACTTGCCAGCTTAACCAGGATTGACATTAATTATCCCCATCAGCAATTTTAGCCCCGGGATTTCCCTTGAGCCCTGCAAGGTTGCAGATGACTTGGGTTAAATTTATACAAGGTCTCGGAATACCCCAAGTGCCTGTAACATCTGGCACATCTTGGGGTTTCCACGCTCTCTGGGTCTCAGAGCTGTCACAGACAGGTTGACCCCTGAGGATATGAGGTCCGTGGGTCGAGACCTATTGATTCTCCAGTGCTTTGTACAGCATTTGTCAGTGATTAGGGAAGGGAAACTCAACCCAAGGTGTGTTGATGTGGGCTATGTGCACGCAGATGCAGTCACCCAGCTTGACGGAGAAGGTAGATTAAAGGGCTTTTTTGTTTATTTATCCACTCATTGCAATTTTAGGCTGAAAGGAAGGCAAAAAAATAAGCTGTTCTGTGATTTTCATAGCCCAGAATGCTGTCTGAAACGGTGAGCAACATTTTGCTGTCAGGTGGTGAAGTGTCCTGGAAAGTTGTAAATTGGAGTCAGCAAGCAAAGAGCTCTTAAACTGCCCTTTCCATCCCTACTGCTGGGAAAAGGAGCTGGGATAAGTCATTCTCACTAGCCCTGTTGTGCTGGGGAAATTGAGACATGGGAAGACCATGACTTACTAAATAACGTCCAGCTGCCAAGTTGCAGAAAGGGGACTGAAATGCAGCAGTCTGAGCCTCTCCTTGCCGTTTCTTGACCATAAAGTGTGCATCACAGATAGCAGAATGATAGATTTTAAATAACAGAGGGGGCTCCCATGCCCTGCTGGGCACTGCTTGTTCTCGTGGAGGTATCTTCTTACCTCATGGAGATACCTGCTTATCTTCTGGGCACTTCGTTGCACCCTTCCACCAAACCCTGGGTGCACGTCAGCCTGTCACACACTGCAGAGCTGAGGTCTTTAACCTGTCAGAGAAAATAGCTTTAGGTGTATCTAGAGCACGCGGGAGAGGGCAGCAACCTGCAGTCTCATCCCTCTCTGCAGCAGCATTAAAACACTGGAGGGGAATAAACAACCCCTGCACAGGGACAGCTCTGCAGAGGCCAAGGCTCTCGTGATGAGCTTTTATCTGCTTGGGGAAGGTTATTCATTTAACAGGCGCACAACTTTTGCACGGCATAAAATCTTCTCAGGAGGGCAAGCCTTGACCCAGACCTTCACTGCTCCCCCCATCCAGAGCATCCCTCCCTCCAGGCTGGCCCTGCCATGGCCATCAACACCTTGCCATCCTGCTGTGATTAATTGTGCAAGCTCCCCGGCTCTCTCGTCTGGGCTAACTGACAGGAGGTGAAGCACGACAGTGAATAATGGCAAGACCTTTGGAAGTCCAGGAGAAATTAAATCAACGCAACAGTATTTGTTCGCTTCCCAGTCCCCCGTCCCCGCCCTCGTGTCCCCCCCCCATCCTAATGGCATTTCAGGCTGTTTGGCTGCATTCCCCACCTCATAAACCAGGACTCAACATTGCTGAGAGCAATGACTTTAAAACTGGCAGTGCTGGGCTCTTGGCTGTGGCGGTGCCAGGTTTTAACCCTTTCCCCTGCCAGGAGCAGGGCAGAGCAAGCCCCGCTGTTGCGGCCGTCACTGAGTTGAACTGGGTTTTATTTTTAACTGACTGTGAAAATTGTGTGTGCCCGAGAGCCTCGGAGACTGAAATATCAATCGCCTGGGGCAACACCGCTCGCAAACACATTCATTTTTCATTCTTGGCTGCTGGAGGGAAAAAGTCATGTTGCATATGCGAACTTCTGTCTGCCCAGCTTAATCAGTCCTTATGATCCCTGTCCTTGGCAAGGGCACGGACAGGGCCAGGAGAGCCTGGAGATGCCCATTTCCATCTCAAGGCAAACAGAGGCCTCTAACTCATCCCAGCTCTGACAGCAGCACATGGTGACAGCATGGTCCTCCTGGATTTAAATTCCTAGCTCTATAACATACTCACAGACCTCCCAGGGTGACTTCATGAGCATTAGAGATGTTAGGGCCCGGGGGGAGGAAAGAACCTCTGTATTTTGGGAGTATTGATTTTCTTTAGGGCTTTTTTTGCATTTTTTTCCTTGTTTTTTTTTTTTTATTATTTATTTATTTATTTGTTTGTTTCTTTTTTTTTTCAAGGGAATGGTTGTTTGTTTGGGGTTCCCCCCCCCCCCCCCCGGTTTGGTTTCT
>VWPV01013865.1:0-48123 GCA_013389885.1 Geococcyx californianus
CTAGGCAGAGCATTCCAATGCAGGTTTGGATTTGTGCTTCGGTCTTTTAGACTAATTAGGATTACTTCAGTGTTTTTGATTGAGTTTCAAATGTAATTCACTTACTACTGGCAGCTATGACCCATGGGTAATAACATCATGTCTATAAAGAATCAAAGCATTTCAGTGGGAAAGAAGTGAGCCATAACAAGGCTATCTGCATGCTTAACTTATCAGGTATCTATTACTCCTCATATCAGGTTACCTGGTACATCTCATACTAAAACATAGAATCATAGAATCATTAAGGTTGGAAAGACCTCTATAAGCCTTCAGTCCAACTGTAAGCCCAATGCCGCTGTGCCCACTAAATTATGTCACAAAGCATCACATCTACAGGTTTTTTGAACGCCTCCAGGAAGAGACTTCGCTATGGTCCTGGGCAGCCTGTTCCGATGTTTGACCACCCTTTTGGTAGAGGAATTTTTTCTGACATCCAATCTAAACCTCCCCTGGCACAATCTGAGGCCATTTCCTAATGTTCTATCAATTGTTACTTGGGAGAAGAGACCAGCATCCAACTTGTTATAACCTCCTTTCACTTAGTTGTAGAGAGCAATAATGTCTCCCCTAAGCTTTCTCTTCTCCATACTGTATTCATATTCTAGCATCTCTAAAAACTTCTGTCTTTATCTCCAAAATAAATGCCGGGATCCTCTGTCATAGGAATTATTTTTTCTTAATATTACAATAAGAAATAAAACCAGCTGAAGGCATTCATTATAGAAATGGATGTTTCTAGTTCTCTTGAACAGGAATGTTATTCAGGAATTATGACAACCTGGAAATCATTATTTTGATGCTCATGTCATTAGATTCATAAAAGCATATGTACTTTTTCCTTCTTGAACTTGTAGCCAGTATTTGCAGCTATGCTGTAACCCTCGATTCTTTGAGTTAAGAGGCTTTTGTTTTTATAACCTAGCTGAAGATCCTTCTCTTATAATTTGGGAAATAATCTGAATATACCAATAAATCATTTGGGTTTTTAAAGAAAAAAGAAGAAATCTTGAAATATAAAGTATTGTAAAGTTACAGTGTAATGGAAATGTTCTTGTAGAAAAATAACTGATCTCAAAGAAAGTAGTACTGAAATTAATGAGTTTTCTTTATAGGTATCATTTTAGTCAGTGTGAGTTAAATCATTAGAACTAAGCCCAGAAAAAACAAGAGAAGGTTTTTGTATATAGCCCAAACTATCTCATCTATTATTAAAATTATAATGAGGAGATAGAAAAGAGAGACAATGGAAATGTCTTTTTTTATTATTATGTTTTGCTTATGTTATTCCACGTTAAATATTTTTCAGTGACATTGTTGCAGTTTGCTTTGGGAACTTTTAGACATGCTTGACTTATAATGTGCACACTATAAAATTAATTTAATGTTTTACTACGTTTGCCTTTGAACACGGGTCCTCTTCATTTTTTATGGTTAAGTGAAATGTGGAATGTTAAATTCCAAAGTTGGCAGTAGTGTTCTATAGTAGTTATTCATTTCTACACCACAGATTTTGTTTCAAAGGCATCATTCCTGAGCTGGACTGTATCCATTTTTCTGGGTGTTGTTCTACAAACTACCCTCTAAATACAAACAGACATACTTTTTCTTCCTGATTCCTTAAAAGTACAAGAATCTGCAACTTAATACGTGGAAAATGAATTTTAATAATTTTATAAAAAAACTCTACATAGATATGCATAAAATCTTCCATTGTTAGTGTGAATATGTAGATTTCCAATATTTCCCCCCCCTCAAAAATTCTAAAACTTTTATTTATGCTAATTTTGCCTGTCATTTAAAATAGAAAGAAGGATTTATTGATGAAAAAAAAAAATCCCTTTAACTTATTCTAGATAATATTATTTAAAATCTTATGTAGCTGTACAGATTGTAATAGAGGTAGAAGTTTAAGTAATCTGTGAGTAAAGTAAAAAAATCTAAAAGAAAGATTTTTGTAAGAAAACTAGTCAATAAGCATCACATTGAGTCACGCATCTTTGATTTCTGTACATTTAATAGATGAAGTGGAGGTTCCTGTTAAACAGTTTTCTCAAAGTGGAAGCCCCAACTAAGCTTTTCTCATGAAACAAAATCAGTCAATGAAGAACATCTAAACCCATAATTATTTTCTGTGGTACAACATAAAACTACATGGGTTTCTGGTTACTGACTGTAGAACCTTTAGTAGTGCAGATTTTCATTCTAGTCAAGTAATTCCAACTTGTCTTTTTCCAGTGCTTGTACCTAGCCATAATTAATGTACCTAATTCACATACAGAGAAGGAACTGAATAAGCAGCTAGAAGTCTTCAACATGCTAAGTAACGGATGCTGGTCTCAAAGATATCATGCAATACAATTATGGTAAAAATTGTCTGGCAAAATGCGACTAATTCATGCAGTGCAAGATGACAAATATTAAAATTAATTTTAACTGAGATCATTACATAATATCATTTAGGTCTGAACACTGTCCCTTCCCACCGATTATGTCAAATGTTTAAGATAACAGATCATCTCAGTTACTTCTACCAAACTGACCTCTGATGAGTGGTTTTCATTCTTTCAAGTTTTTTCTGCATGGAAACCAGAGGAAGGAGGAAGATAGGTGAGCACCCAAGTCTCTGACAGCAGACTCAGTGTACAACTGAGACATGCCAGAGCTTTTTTTATCCAGTAACTTAATTTGAGCAGAAAGTTAGATATTTTTTAAGGGTTGAAAGGATTGTGCTCCTGGAAGTAACCTATTTCATTCTTTTGGCTATGATACATGATAATGACTAGCTTAGATTTAGACAGAAAACTCTTAGATGTCTAAGTTAGGTAAAATGAGATTAGCCTTATGGATTTTTCTCTAGGGGGAAAAAAAAAGTCAGACTACGGCACAACCAGATTTCCTTTAGAAAATGGGGAGAAGGTTAAAGCAAGAAAGGCCTACTGGGCTTTCAGTCCCACCTTCTAAAATGCCACAGGATGGAGTGTAGTTTCAATTTTGACCTTGAAAAATGGGTGTATTTTAGAGCTATTTTACTCCCACTAGGGTTTCAAGAAAGCCTGTTAAAGTAACATTCTGCAGAGGGAAATCACTGCTAGTCTCTTACGTGTTGCAATGGCGAAGAGCTGCTGTCCTGCTGTCCTGGGGTTTGGGAGGGGTTTATATGTTTGTGATGGTACTGTTGGTTTAGCTAGTAAATATCTCACTTGCAATCATCTTTATTTTTTCATTTCTTGTTTCTAATTCCTGGGGAAATGGCTCATTCTTATGTATTCTAGACCCTTCAGCCCTCACTGAAGGAATACCTTCTCTTCAGCTTGGGTCTATTTATTTAAACCAGAACTATTCTAAGAAATAAATTTTGCCAAGTAATTTCTGACATTCTGCACAGAGAGATATTTTATTTTATAGATGATCTCATTTACATCGAACTTTTGAAAGAACGACTACTTTCCTGTAGCAAATAAAACTGAAGTCCGCAGTTATACAAGACAGAGAAACGGTGTATTCTCTGTTTCCTTCTCCTGCTCGTGAATTTCCGTTTCTAGCAACAAATTTTCCAGAATGAAGAAAAGTGCTTGCCAATTTAGAACCTATGTTTATCCTTCTGTCTTTTCTCTGTAAAGCAACACTGTTTATCTTAGCTGTATTGTGTTTTCAGAGAGGAACAACAGCTAGACATTTCAGAGATTGGTATCAGGCTGATAAATAGCTACAGACAGAAAAAGCTGCAGTAGAGCCATCATTTCTGTTTCACTCTGCAAAAAGTCTGCATAGAAAACACTGGCACTAGGACAAACTTCACGGCAAACAATAAGAAAACTTAATATTTCCACCTCCTTCAAGAGCATTATTTTGGCCTCTCTTCTGATATCATTTGCTCTCAACAATTTGCTTAAATAAGAGCTGAGTGAAACAGCTGTGTGTTTTAAAAGTACCAGTTTTGGTACTCTGTC
Source organism: Geococcyx californianus (assembly GCA_013389885.1). Taxonomy (NCBI): domain Eukaryota; kingdom Metazoa; phylum Chordata; class Aves; order Cuculiformes; family Neomorphidae; genus Geococcyx; species Geococcyx californianus. The sequence goes on from VWPV01013865.1 coordinate 3,993, forward strand.
ATCGCAGTACCTGTGTACATGACAGCTTATATTAGACTGGAGTAAGAAGTGCATAGTTAACACGTGTCTTTAGTAGGAATGGTTACACTTTTGAAAGGGAGATGTTTTGTTCCTAATAGTCGGGTCTTGCCACACTGAATACATTTTGGTTGCTCTATATGCTTCTATAATTGCAAACCTGACAACGTATCCTACAGTAAATTGCATTATTTTCCTATTTACTTTGTCTTGTCACATCAACATAACAGATCAGAATTTACTTCACCTTGTATACATTATTCTTCTAGATTTAATATTAACTTGGCTTATTTAATAGACAGCGTGGTTTGATTGGAGACTAAAACATAAAAATGGCTAGTTCCTGCTGCCAGATTGATAGATTACTTATGAGAACAACTTATTGCATCTTCCTCTTTTTCAGCCTTTTGCCTTTCTTGTCTGCTTGGTTTGTAAATACTTCTGAGATGAACTGTCTTCTAGTACAATACACAGAATTTAGCATGGTAGGATCCTAAACTGAGTTAAGATGTGTATGAATTGGAAAAAATAAATACTAATATAACTCCACCATTTTAAAGATCTAAATGGCAACTCTTTAAAGGAGGTTTACCTGCAAAGAGATGTTTCTTGCACATTTCAGGAAGCAACCATAAATTTTTAAGTATAATTACAAAATCTTTTATAAAAAGTTATCTATATGATTATCATGTTAATAAGTCATATTCTTTCTCTCAGAGTTTTGCCGCTTCCTCTCTATAATGGTAAATTCATCAGTTTATTTGACATAATCTATGCTTCACAATGAAAGCCCACTCCCCAAACCCTCACATAGTCCAGGAACAGTTACACTGATTAAGGAAAATGAGACAATATCCTGGGAGAAATATCCTTTGATTACCTTGTAAAAAGTGCATATGTATGAAATGACATTGGAATCATGGATTTGACATAAATTGTGCAAGCCATATATGATTTTATCCTAAGGACAGCCACAAGATAGGAGACTATAAATGCTAGTGCACATAAAGGACTGGCTTTTGCTGCAATTACACAGGAACATAAGCATCATAATCTGGGTAGGAATGAGCTGAATAAGAAGGATAAATCCTATATAGGATAGAGACAAGAGACCTGGACTTCATTCTCAGCATTGTCATTGTCTGACTGTGACATCTCCTATCACCTTTCCTGAGACTTTTGTTTCTCCATTAATCCTTGCCTGCTTTGCCCTTGGCGATGGCAAACTTTATGACGATGGCACCTTTCCATTGATTTAAGATCACTATGGGAACCTAGGAATTTGATTAAAATATAAAGAACAAAAGTTCAAATAGTCACAGCGACACCTTAGGCAGCAGAAATGCCTTTTCCGCGCTCGGTTTCCTTCTTATATCCACTGGAGCGAGAAGCCAAGGCTTCAGGGCACCAGTATTATACAGGAAATTGTGTCATCATTCCCTCCTCCGCAATAACAATGTGGAAGTTCTTTTGGGCCAGTTCTTTGCCAGGCGTTTGTCTGGGGTTTTCCAGTAGCAGCAGCTAGGCCTAAGGCTTTTTCTTGGGCAGACTATTTTGATGATCTTTGGCACTACCCTGTTGCTGGCTTGGTTGGCTTCTGTGCAATAGAAATAAGCTTAAAATTAGGCAATGGCTGAGGATCTGGGTTGTCTTAATTTCTTTCTGACATTTTTTCTGGTTTGAACACTAAATTAAGATTGGATTTATATTATGGGCCTTGCATTGCAAGAAAAAATTATACAGTTAAAAACCACAGTTAGTGTCCTAAATAAAACTATGTTTTTAGTGATTGATTTAAGAAAGTTGGAATCTTTACTGCAAATAAACATACAAAGACATGATTACCAGCAATTCAGTTTGAACTTACAGGATTATAGGATCACAAAATAGTTCAGGAAGCAAGGGACGTTGGAAGGCTCAGAAAAGAGGTTGCTCAGGGCTTTGTCCAGCTGGGTTTTGGCCACCTTCAAGGATAAGCTTACAGCAACCTCTCCTCTAAATACAGCCAAGCCAAAACCTTTTTATTTCAACTTGAGCCTCTTCTCTCTCATCCTTTCGCCAAGCACTGCAGTAAGAAATCCATCTTCTTACTGCTGTCCTAAGGCACAGACTGGCTGCTTTTGGGTCCCCTGGAGTTACCTCTTACCTGAGCTGAATAGAGCCTGCTCCCTCCTCTTCACAAGCCGAGTGCTCCAGCGATGACACCTTCCCTGGATCTCCTGACCTGCAGCCTCCTGGGGACCGTGGCTGATGCCATGGCACAGTCTTGGCTCCTGTGGTTTCCCCTGCCCAGATCCCCAGTGCATTTCACAGTTCACTGACAGATGTGGCATTCTTCTAATATTTCTATTTTAATCCCCCTTCTTACAGAAGAAGAGATTAAGCTACAGAAGAACAGCTTTGCCTACGTTAAAGTGGGAAGTCTATAAAACCGCATGGAATTCCAAGCTGAATGCAGCTACATAGAACAGAGAGAGGAGATTTATTTTGGTTTGGATTGTTTTCTTCCTTCTCCTTTTTAATATTTATCCATAAACACAAAAACCCCTTCTGAAACATGGTTTAAAGCTGACAGGCAAAACTAATACTAGCTGTGTTAGAGCAGTAAGATTGTCTTTGTGAAATACATCTAATAAAACTGAGATCTACTACTGTTTAAAAATCAGCAGCTCAAAGAATTTGACCTAACTCTGATGAATTCTGTTGAAGGTGTCTATAGTTCAAAAGACTTCAAGTCACTACTGGTTTTCTGCATGTGCGGATATCTGCATTTTTGATTTTGATACATACACAGCAAATATATGTGTCTGGGCACAAAGAAATAGATATACATATACGCACTCATGCATGCACAAGCATATTAGAATTAGAAAAAAAAACATGGCATAGACCTTTATTTTCAGGGAAAAGCTAAAGGTTTTTATAAAAAGGTTCTCTTTCAAAGCAAAGAGTTTTATTTCTTTGCATATGTGAGGGACAAATACAAAACAGGAATTCTTTTGAAAAAATTATACTAATTTTTATGTTTTAGCACTAAAAATTTACCAGAGAGATCTCATTTAAAATCACATAATTCATCTGCCCATGACAGCAGGAGAATGGTGTCAGGACAATTTTCTTCAATTGATAACCTTTCACCTTTAATACTTTTTTCACTTCAAGCTGTCATATCTTTTAGAAGTGAATGTATTTAACGTACTAATACAAGATCAGTTTTAAAGCCCTTAAAGAAAAAAAGAAACGACGCATATTTGCTGCATGCTTACGTAATATTCCAGTTAGAAAGGTGCCTATAGGCCACACATTGAAAACTGAAAGCTCCTAAAGAAATGGTAATAATTCATATTAATTTTGAAAAACAGTATGCATTTTTCTTGCTATTTAAAACTGAATCCATTTCAAGTCTCTTATCCAACAGATCTTATTAGTTGTTATAACAGCCCAAGGAAAGTCAGTTCTGATCAAAATCCCCACTCCCTTTTGATAAGAATTCATCAACACTACATACAGTATCAGGCAAATCACTTCTCAATCTGGTTCTCTTTGTGTGTCAGTATTGGATATGGATGTTCCAAAGACTTTCATTTGGGGACAATTGTCAATAGTAAAATCTGGTTTTCACTTCACACCTAAAATATGTTTACAGATATAGTTTATGGAATATGAGAGCTGATACTAAAATTGTGTGTAAGGTGGTGATTTGAGACCAGACTGCTCAACATTCATTTGCTTTATGAGGCTTTCAACTTTAAGAAGTCTGTCTTCCACTGCTTATAGCATGCTTACATTGCTGTGAAATGTGCAAGTACGTGCTCTAGATAAAGGTTGTGTTTTCTTCCCTCACTTTTGCCAGATAAACTAGTTCACACTACAGTCAGTATGCGTTCTTGGAGCACAGCTTTTGTATTTATGCACCTGTAAAATGAGCTCATCTGGTGTTTAATCTGATGTCACGTAATAAATCAGGAAATAATATATATGGGGAAACCATAGGGTCTGATTGTGCAATTGCTGGCCAGTTAGCAGGCATTCAGCATCCACCTGGAAGGGAGCATCACTGCAAAATAGGAGCAATACTTAAATCTCTGGCCCTAGGAGGACATAAGTGAGTTCAACATCTATTGGACCTACAAAAAATAACCATATACTTAAGTGTGTCCAGTAATATGAGATACACCCCCTAGTGCTTTACAGCGGAGGCTCTGAACCTCAGTATTTCCATTCCAGCAACTGCTTCTCATCGAAAGGCTGAAATATCTTCCCCTTTGGAAGCAGATGCCTGCCCTTCTGAGAGCTAAGTGCAGAAATACAGGGAACAGTATTTTCTTTCTTTCAGTAAAGAAAGAGAAAAAAACCCCAAAACAGCAAAAGAAAGAGTGAGAGTTAAGGTGCTGCAATCAACAGACAAATCCTGTTTCATTTTATCTGAAGCGTCAACATCAGATGCACACTTAGCTTTCGAAGAAACTAAATTCTTCGAAATTTCATCAAACTACTTAAAAGAAAAATGGCTTTTGGAAACAAAAGAACTCTTTTCCAAACAGCATGTGAAAGGGGGAAAAATAAAAGTACAGTGTCAGCAAAGGAAAATCAATTGAACAGAAAAATCAAGCTGTGCTAATTTGTAATTAATAAGAAATTTGATGTTAGATGTTCACATTTATAGATGTGTGAACTCATCATCTACAATCTCCACTGAATACTGAATACTTCTCCCAAAAGCTGTGAAATGTATGTGTTGTGGAAACAGTGAGCCTCGGAGCCTAGGCTAAATCTAGTCTGAAGAAGCATCCTCAGCTGCATTAGCAGCTTTAATATACTGATCAGCTAGTGTTACACCAAATTAGTCACTAAGAATACACAGTTAGATTCAGACAAAACCAGTATTTTTCCTCCAAGCCTTTTTAAAGAAAATGTTTATCATATGTATTGAAACTGAAAACCTCTCTTAGGCTAGGATAGCTTGGGCAAATAATTTTGGCTGGTGACAGCTGCACTGCAGTTTGTGGCGCCTTGGTAAGTCTTGGAGAACTGCTAATGGTTCACACAGGGCATAACTGTGTTCATGGAGCCCTTCTTCCTCGTATCCAGGTATCCTCTACAAGGATCAACACCACATTTATTTTTTTCCTACACTCTTATTATGTTTTTCACATAGAAGTCAGAAATAAAGCTGCTACATAATATGGATTTGTATGTGAATATTCTTCTAAGAGGTCATCAGGTAAAATGGACAGTTGAAAGGAAAGTAAATGAAGAAATGATGTCAAATGAAGAATAGAGCTAGAAAAAACCTTCATAGAAATTCATAGTGTCAGTATGGACAACATAGTTGGAAATGGAAGTGAAAGCAGTACAGACTGGTACTGTAGAAAGAGAATAAAAGGAAGCGATGCTAGATTTTGGCAGGGGTAAAATTGTAAAAGAATGTGAATCTGAGTTCCTAGAGCCAACTTTTTCATGAATGGCTTATAGTTTCAGGTATTTGAGATGGGAAAAAAAAATAATCCAAACAACCAAAAGCCCAACTTGGAAGGAACCCCAGTTTTTCATAAATTATTGAGATTTAGCCCCTCTTTAAGTCTGGAGCTGGTTAACTGAGAACCCTCAGATTATCTTGTCCTCTAATATAACTCAACAAATACTGTCTTTTGAGGAATTTCATTCTTTCAGAATTGGCATTGAAAGATCTGGAAATTTTACTTCACTGAAAAATATTATAATTTAGGCCCTGGACTTTATTGTCTTCGAAACGTTCTTTCTCTAGAGAAATAAGAAGACTTATAAGCCTAAAAGAGGGTATTATTTGCTTTCTAGTTCACATGTTTGACAGTGGGTCTTATCGTTAGATAAGATTTAGAGTAGCTACCATCCCACATTCTCCAAACATAGCCAGATGGTTTGAGGACTAAGTATTGAAATAGCTCAATCTTCAAACACAAAAAGTGGTTTGCATTTTTATTGCTCCATTTGTTTAGTGGGCTGACATGGGATGCTTAACATCCTTAAATATCAGTATTTAGGCAGCTGCTTAATTAAATTCTCAAGGCTAACATTTTGATGAGGGTAATTAATTTTAAACGAACAACAAAACATAAGCCCTTTCTTGCCCTCCTTCTTTCTTAGTAGATAATACTCTGTTATCTGTTGCTTCTGGCTGACCACAAATAACAGTGACAGTGTGAAATCAGTCACCAATCTCTGCAACCCCATCCCCATCCCCTACAAATCTGCCTGAAAATCTGACAGAAATTAGTGTAGATGTTTTATAATCTCTTCAAAAGAAAAAAATACATTTCTAGGTCCTTTGTACAACCTTTAAAGGTCAGAACCTGTTCAGGAAAATATGCTTGTTTATCAGTGGGAAGTGTTTTTCTTAATAGATTTTATCTGTTTATTTTTTACACAATAAAGCAATTATTATTACTTTGCAAGAGGCTAGTTATTCTAAAAATGTAGAATTATATAAAACTAACAGCTTGGATTTAATTTACTTTATTGAAATCCATCTTACTTCCTTTGTACATCTAAATGACTGGTCTTCTTTTTCAAGAATATCCCAATTAAAATTGTCAATTAGAAAAAAGCCATATGCTGTGTTTATTGTTTGCTGGTCACAGGTAATACAGCAGCAAGGAGATGCTCTGGCCCAAACCTGAACTGTGGTTTAGTTTGGAAAAGACTTATTCTCAGACAGAGTTATTCTTGTGCTCCTCATTCTGATAATCCCTGTTTCTCTAAATGCTCATTTCCATAAATGATGTAAAATAAGCACCAATATGTCTAATTTTGCCTCCCAGCCTGACAGTTCTGGTGATGCCATTCTATCCCATTTTCAATGGGCAAAGAAATGATAATGGAGAGGAAAGTGGTATAAGTTATCAGCTTATTTATTATTCTTCATATATGTGTACATCTGTTTAATATCCATGTTTACCAAATTTAAGAGGTACTCTCAAGTCAAATAAGATTCTAATGTAAATAAGGCAGTTTAACAAACTTCAGGGAAGTTGTCTTAATATGTCCTATTTTTATATCAGTTGAGCTACTGAGAGATAGGATTGCCATTCAGTTACATTTCATACAGCTTAAAGCACGTTGTTAAATAATGGTAATAATGATCCTGATGTTGATGAGATAGAATTGTTTATCATAAATGTGATTACAAACCGTTAAAGTCGATTTACATTTTCTAACAGAAGGCGCTCTACTCTGCAACATATTCACTAAGATTACTCTTCATTTCCCATTGTGATAATTCTTGTAGTCATATCCCAGACAAAATTAGCTCCTACTGAGTGCAGTGGCTTATCCAAGGAGCAACTAATCTTATCTGAATTTCACAAATGCCTCAAATGGTAGCTTGTGACTTTGATTACTAGGAAAGCAGACCTAATCAGATTCCTTTCCTTAAAACAGTGGTTCATTCAGATCCTTCACTCCTAGAGATCAAAGCTGTTTCTTCTCTCTGTCTCCAGGAAAGCTCATTAGGAGGAGGTTGTCAGGGTTATAATCATGCAACAGTTTCACTTCTGGGTTATAACGCTTTTCCTTTCTTATCAGTCTGTGAGGTCCAAAGTGTGAGAAACATAGTAGGTATCACTGACATACGATACATTTAATGCTTTCAGAAATCACTATGATTTACTGTCTATTTTATTAATTTCTTCATTCTGAAAGCATTTTGCAAATATATCCCAGCTATACAACCACTTTGGAGGACGTTTTATCTGTCTTCTAAGATTTTAAAATCAGCAACTAGGTAAACAACTTGTTTTCAAATTGAAAGTTTAACAGTTTGGCTGCATCACATATTTCATGTACTAGCTACTTGCACTAATTAATCTTAAGGTCTATGTGTCATTTACTAATGTTCTCCTCATGATTTCTGTATATTTTTAAAATAGAAAAACATATTAAAATATGTTCCTATTGTAGATTGCTAAGGCAGCCTGTACAGTGGTTATACTCTCAATGACTTGCAGCTAGGAGTTACTTAACTTTAATTTTGCTATTGTAATTCTAATATTCTGAGATGTTTGGTAATTTGAAAAACATTTCATTTACTAGCAAATGCTAGAACCTGATTCCGGTGTCATTTTCTGTCTCGCATAGCATTAAGTGCTCGGGGTGTTTGATTATGGAGCTTTTGATTAGGGGACCACATTTAGTGATAATAAATTACTGATGATACCTGGGAACTACTAGGCAATTAATGAATGAACAGGATTCTTGTCATGTAAAACATGACTTCAAATCTGCAAATACATCGTTCACTCTGTTGTGTTCAGAGCCTCAGTAAATGCAGATGCAATACTCACCCAGGGGGCAAAAAGTAACTTCAAGACTTAATTTACAGATAGGACAAACCGTGGTAGTATGAAATAGAAACATATATTTTAGGCCTTTCTAATGAGCAATTATGGAAAAGTCACGACTTTGCTACAACTAAGAAAGACCTTTGGCCAAATAACCCCCCTGAACCCAAACCATCAAAACTCAATAACGTAAGGAGGGCATTAAAAGAAAAACATTATCAGGATCTGCCTGCATTTACTAATTTTCTGCAAAATGATGGAACTGGAACAGTCACTGAGTGGACTTCTCATGGAACAGAAAGTTGAATGATCACATCTGTATTGTCAAGTCAAATAAACAGAGTAATGTCACTCCCATACATTTCTCACTTCCGAGAAATGAGGCAATGAGCTACACCACACCATGCTCTATATCTGTAGCCTTCCTGTGTATGGGTTTAAGTCTTCCAGTTCACTTAGACATGGCTCACTAGTGACGTAGTTTAAAGTAGTGTCTTGTACAGCAGTGTCATTACAAGTTCCTGCACGTTCAGACATTGCATAGTGCACTGGGTTTTCCACTTTTTTGTTGGGTAAGACCCATTGTTTCCTCCTTCATCCTTTTCATGAGCTGATCCATGCAAAGTACTGTTACTGCCTCTCACGCACGCCTCGGGAATTGTCCTGCTATTTCAGCCTCCGCTGTTCCTTCAGATTCCCCTTCCCAGGATTCTGCTATTGTCTACCAGCAGCAGCTTTTTCTCACCACCAATTGCCTGACAGAGAGCAAGTTAGTGGGCTGCAGAGCTACGTTCAGCATCACAGTTAACTTTTAAGGGTGATGTGTATCACAGGCAACATGTGTTTTCATCTCATGATCTGTTTTCTTCATAGTCAGCACTCTGGAATCTAGTTCTAAAGATTTCCTCTGCACTAATGAAACTGAAATCATGCTTCAGCATTTTTTTTTTCTTTAAAAACCACCTAAAAAACACTCCCCAAAGAACAGAATGGACAAATTAAAGACAAATTAAAGAAAAAATTAGGGACAACTTGCACTTGAAAGGCTCAATGGAAGTTGCTTTACAGATAAGAAAAATGTTTTTAAAGAACAAGACTTTCCCTACACTCCAACACGAGAACTTACTTTGCTCTCCTCTGTGATTTCAGAGATTGAAGTTAGTAGGTGACTAATAATGATCTGAATAGCAGAGAAGCTGACCAGTGAAAAAAACCCATCTAGAATAAGTTTCAAGCTGCAGATTCTGGGAATCACTCAAAATTTTTATCTAATTTAAATGAAATAAGTAAGAATTAATTTTAAAATATTCTAAAGATTGGGGTTTCCTGAATGGAGCAAAGAATATTGTAGGGGTCTCTTTTTCACTTAACTGTGCTGAAAAGGAAATGAAAAAGCTATGTTTTCTGTATGCATCTTCTGCATCTAATTTACCTGATCTGTCAGACTGGCAGAACAAAATGAACCCAATACTGTTTCTGAAAATACATTTTCCCAGAGGACAGAGACAGCAATGGTATTACAAATTTGAAAATACAAGAAAATATAGCTTTAAACTTTGTATATAAATAAATTGAAACGGGAATATTTACGAAACTTACTTCAGTTTAAAGATGTGCATGCTAGGATCGAGAGCTACCTTGATGTACAAATGAAATAAGGAATTAGAAGTGTTGTTTTAGCAAATTCCAGATGGCGATTTGTTATACTGGTCAGTGGTATTTTCTAAGCTGAATTTCTCAAAAGTGCCCAGCATTGAACACGTGTCTGTATTTCTGTACAAAGCAATTGAGAATATTTGGCCAACTAGACTCAGTGATTGGCAGAACATTCAGAAGTTTCATTTTGGAAAAGAAATGTCACTTCATGGAATTGAACTTCCAGCAGATTATTCCACTGCAACTGATGAAGGGGAAAGATTCTCTGATTTTTCCTTTATTTAACAGTAGAAAATTATATTATTAAAACATGGGCATGTGAATATAGATTTCTGATCTCTAAAATATTATCTTGTTGTCAGATTATAGGAAAAAACCTAACTGAGTACTTTCTGTGTGTCTGTAAACTTCTCCAGCTTTTTCCAATGTCTTCTTTATGATATTTACAATAATTAATTTTATATCAATATCTGCTGGCTAATACTCTAAATATTCGTATTATTTTACTGCCAGTGAATTGAAAAGTATTTTTTAAAAGGCCATAGGTTGGACTCGATGATCTCAAAGGTCTCTTCCAACCTTACGATACTGTGATACTGTGATTAAGGAAAATTGCCTTCATTTTATGTGGCTTTGAAGCACTGCGATTAATGGATTTAAATGGCCACCAATACGAGTATGAATGAAACTGTGAGAAAAAAGAAAAGCAGGCTTTTCTAATTGTGTAAATAACATGAAGCATAATAAAATTTTGAAGTAAACACTGTAATTTGGTTGAGATGTGGGAAGGAAGTAGCAAGAGGTACCTCTTCTCTCCAGATCTTACTGGATGTCAGCAAAAGTGATAGGAACAGAGACAGAAAGAACAATGAAAGAAAGAACATGCCGGAATTGGCTTTCTTTTTCAAAGAAAGAGAGGAATTAGGAATGGGTAAATTTTCCAGACCTAGAATCATAGAATCATAGAATCATAGAATCGTAGAATCATCTGGTGTGAAAAGATCATTGAGTCCAACTGTACCTGTCTTCTTACTAAACTGTGTCCCTAAGAAACTCATCTACCCAGCTTTAAACACCTCTAGGCATGGTGACTCCACCCCCTCCCTGAGCAGCCTCTTCCAATCCCTGACCACCCTTGCAGTGAAGAAATTCTTCCTAATGTCCAGTCTAAACCTCCCCTGGTGCAACTTTCAGCCATTTCCTCTCATCCTATCCCCTATCACTTGTGAGAAGAGATCAAGAGGTTCTTTACAGTCCTTTGTCACCTCTGTGAGACTGCTCTCAGGTTGTTTAAAGCGTTTGTCTTGCTCGGTGAATACCTTCCCTAAGCTGTTTGAGTAAAGAAACCAGGTACTGGGACAGAGAGCAAAATGGAGAAGGGTTTCTCAAAGCCAAACAGTAGGCCTGAAATTTTTTGTACAACTATAAGACTAGTTCCACTTCCAAATAAAATCCATCCATTCTCTAGAAAAATTAAGAGCATAATACACAAGAACCTGGGATGTTTTACTTGAAAGTCTATTGTATTTTTCCTTGTGCAAATCAAAACAACTCAGAACAACAACCAAAAAAAAGATTACATGCCAGGAACGTTTACTCTAGTCTTGGCATTCTCTTGGTGGGGCAAGAGAAGGAGAGGGGACAAAAACGAGAGGTGTGTGCTTCTCTTCTGGAAAGATTGCAATCCAGCTAGTGGGACACCCGCCTTGGATCTCAGCTTGACATTGTTTTCTCTCTGAAAATTCCGTCTTGAGTGAGGATTCCTTGAGCTACGGTCAGGGAGGAATGTACGAGCAATTTTAGGGGAAGCTCTTGGACAAGCACCGGTATATGTCCTGCTGAAGTCAGCTGGGATGGGAGCACAACTGAAAAACTCTTCTGAAACGAAGACTTTTTTCAGGTTATGTTGGGTTCAAGAATAGAGTGCTTTGGGACTTATTCAAGCAGATATGTTTTTTAGTTGATTAATAGATCAGTTAAAAATAAAGCAGCATCTCACTTCAGAGGGATTTACTTATCAAAATCCAGACCACTTTAAATATAAGTCCAGGCTGATCATTTTTAGCTGAACTTCAAATTTCCCTGAAGTCTTTAAAATTTTTCAATTAATTTGGAGAAATGAGCTATGATTAACCTACCCATCTATTCCCAAAACTACCCTCAGGTTATGTTCACTCTTTTCTTCACAGGATTTCCTGGCAATTGCTTGGAGCTCCATTGTCTTCTAGTGGCACACACATTTAGTAAGATAAGATAAGGTGTTCCTCCCATTTCCCCATTAAAATTTCTCATCATAACCTTTCTCAAATAAGAAAATACAGACCTTAAAGTGACCTTGATACAGGCCTACAGCATTTGACATGGTCTGTTTTAGGGGTCTGACCTATCTGTTTGGTGGGTTTGACACACAGAAAGCCCCTGTGGTTTTATTGGATATATGCCATCCGTACATGCCCTTCAGGCAGCAGCTTCTGCAACAGAAAAAATATCTTTGTGATTCTCTGCAGATCTCTATTCCAGAACTTTTTCCCCTCAACATCACCTTCAGAGTGGTTTGGTCTCTTCTACTGACACTGTTTTATTCTCTTCAGATTTTGTCTCTTGTGCATGTGTGGGAGCTTGTGTTTATGAACCCAGTGAGGTGTTCCAAGGAAGCATGACTTGACACATTAACGCATCTCTCTGTACATTTGAAAGCATAGCATGACGCACTGTCAGTGGCAAAGGAGAACGGTTCATCACTCAGCATGACACAATGTTCTTCACTTACGTGAAGTGGGAAACACTTCATTCTTCACAAACAGATGAGCTGTGTATAGAAATCTCCTTTCTCACCTCCAAAATTATGAAGCTTTTTGAATTGTGAGGAAGATACGGAAAGAAGCGAAAGTAAATCTTTGGCTCCATGTTATTTTAGAGACATCTCATTTTTTATTTCTTTTTTATTGCACTGAAATACTCCATTCATTTACTACAAATGATAGAGCTGATACAAATGTTGTTTATAGCTTATTTTCAACATTAAAAATCTGAAAATATCCCATTAGAGATATCGTATGACTAAAAGCTGAATTAAAAGATGACAGAAATCTGGCAGTAAAAGGATATATACCATTGTTTTAATTTTAAAATGTATTGAATTACCTTGTTGTTCCAAAGATTCACTCACTTTAACTAACACTTATACATTTTTAAGCAGCATAACAAATATGTAACATTCCACCTATATTCATATTAGAAACTCCTGAGACTTTGTAACCCATATAAATATATACATATCCTTAATTTTCCTTTCCAAGTTAAAATTGAACTCTGTTGAGTTAGAATAAAAAATAATAGTAAAAAAATTCAACTACGATATACTTGGATCTTTTTCACAAATTATTTTTTAACTGGAATTTTATAAAGCAGATTACTTATTGGAGGATTTTGTTATGATAATATTTAAGTTTTGTGGAGATCAGAAAGATCAAGACAAAGAAAAGAAATATTATTTTACAAAGGGGAAATAGGTGCAAAAAAAGAAGGGATTTGCCAACTTCTCTTTGCAAACCAGAGGCAAAGCTAGAAATAGAACCCACTTTTTTTTAGCTTGTCATCCAATATTCTATTTATTAAACCAGTTGTAGTCAGGCAGGGGTTGGTCTCTTCTCTCATTTAGAGTTGTGGTGTTTGTCTTCCCAAGTAACTTCTACAAACGATGGAGACCTGCTTTCCTGGAGATGGTTCAACACCTACCTACTGCTGGGAAGCAGTGAATTAATTCCTTGTTTTGCTTTGCTTGTGCTTGTGTCTTTTTCATTGCATACTAAACTATCTTTACGTTAACCCATAACTTTTCCTCACTTTTACTTTGCCAGCTCTCTCTCCAGCCTCACCAGAGACGACTGAGTGAGTGGCTGGGTTTAGGTGCTGGCTGGGGTTAAAAAAGAGTTGTTGTAACTCTCTGAAAAAGCTGAGCCTAAGTATTGGGCAACCCCATTCTCAATATTTGGGTCATAGGCAATTAGCTTCTATTCACCAGTACTGGACTGATATCTTGCAAGACATCATTTCTTGGTGTCATATGCATGTTTGGCAGCAAGCTTCAGCAAAAGAACAACGTCTAGTTGTAGCATTTTTGAGGTTTGCTTGGTTTCTTTAAGCTAAAATTTTGTTTCATGTATGCCCCATATAGGACGCTCAAAAGTTTTAGGGTAATATTTCAAAATCACTGAACAATCTCCAGAGATCCATCTCAAAACCAAAAGACTACGTGATCTACACTGTTTTTTTCGCAGGTTTCATGTCATTTCCTCATTCAACCACCCCTCAGAAGACATTCTAACAGAGAGCCAAGGTACCTTCTTTACAGATCTTTCCTCTTAGACTCTCTCTGAATCCATGAAATGACCTCAGAGACGGAGCTGGAGCTTCTATGCTGTCTGTATGTGTGAAAGGCAGAAGTATTCAAGCGCAGATTTTGGGACCAAGTATCTAAACTCGCTACCTGCTTTTAACTACCACAGCTGGAGAGGACAGAATCATATACTCTTTTCACACTTTTTTCATGGGTCCGTCATCTATTGTTATTGAAAACACATAAAGAATTTTATATTATGATGTAATTTATGTAACTTGTCCAAACCAATATTAGATTTATTCCATTTGCTATATGAAAGATATCGTTAGAATGCAGCCCATTTGGCAAAACTTGTCTCATAGTTCCAGGCAAGGATTCAATCACCTGTTGCTAAGATACTTAAAAAATATTGTCTGTTTTTAAATGTTCCTCTTTAATTGAATAAACTGTTAGTTTGAAATATTGCTGCTGAGGTTAAAAAGTATTAGAAATCATATAACTTTTTTTTACTGGAAAGCAAGTTGTAGAATAGCTTAAATGCAACAGCTGCAGCTTTTCTTTATTCTATTCTTTAGTTAGACAATAAAAGTTGTATTTGAGTAATGACTGCTTGAATGTTTGGGAACTGAGTTATTAGAACATTGACACAGAACAATTTAAAATTTTGATTACCAATATATTTGATCTGTATTGTACACATCAGCTCTATAACCATAATTTCCAGGAAATAAAACTGCTTTCAGGAATGTTACGTTGACAGTAATACATGTTACCTCCATGGAATGGGGCTGAAAGCATGGAGGCGTATCATTCCTGTCACTGTACATTTAGAATTATGCAACATAGTAAACAAAGACATTAATGATTTTTTTTTTTTTTTTTATTCTAACTAATATCTCCCTCTTTTGTTACAGGGATATTCCCAGGAACTGGAATTGCACTGACCTCATATCTGATTCCTAAAGTATAAATCTGTTGTATGTGAAATTCATAGAACAGTAGAGTTCACCTACTGACCAGAATAATTTTTATCTCAGTACAGAAGAATTTACAGGCAAAAGGAGTGTTCTGCTTGCCTAATAAAATTTCACTTAGTATATTAACACTTCTCAGCCCTGAAACTCACAGGTAAATACTGAACAGGATTTTGGAGTCTGAAAAGAATTAGAGATCTGTCCTTTGACTATATCTTTTGTAGTCTATAAGGACAAGGGAGTGTTTTATACTACCGCACTGATTACTCACCTGGAGAACTGTGTGATCCACAACTACTTAAGTATCTAGTTTTTATTGTGTTTCACTGTAGAATATTGCCACAAACCAATTTTGTTATAAGCAGAAGATGATAAATCCACGCTTTTGCATAAGGGAAAAGAGAGCAAATTATATTCCCAGTACTTGACAGGTCTGAGACAAAAAATTATCACACATATCCAGACTAGTCCTGGCTATAGAGATCCAACTTATCCCTCTACAGGAAACAGACCTGGTATAAAATTTGAATCAGAATCTATGCTAAGCTATTTTTCAAAGCTAGAGTTTGAAAACATAATTTCAACAGAAAATATGCCTTTAGGTTTTTTAATGTTGTTTTATCTAGTATTTAAAATAAGTTTGATAAAGAAAAGAAACAAACCAAACATTCTAAGTGTTTTGGTTTTTTTTTTTCACCAGAAGTCTTTCCCTTTGACTTTTTATTAGCCCTATGAATAATGGACCCATTTAGCCTGAAAGATACTGCTGGTAGGTCATGAAGTCCATCTCCCTGCATCACAGTAGGATTGATTGCTTTACTCCTGAGCCATTCCCAAAGAGATGGGTGGCCCAGTCTTGCATGCTAAAGTGATGGTTATTCCACGACCCCTGTTGGCAGTGTGCATGACTTCTCAGAGTTCATCTAGTTTCTCCTACTATTTAACTTTGATTTTCTCAACTGGATTTCAATTCCATCACATTGTGTTCTCTCTTTAAAGATGAATGTGAACAATTGATCATCTGCTTTTATCAAACATCGCTACAAAAAATACTTCATAATGAACTTAGGAATTCAGGTCACAGTGGCTGAAAAGTTTACTAAGGTCTGCAAGAATTACAGACATTGACAATGCATACAGCTGTACTTATGCTTAGTTTTATTGTCAAAAATTTAAAAAATATTTCATGCTCTGAAATATACTACAACTTATGAATGATTAAAGGATTGAAGTTTGCTACAGGTGCTAAATACTGATAGTCTGCAAGCACAAGAAAAATGAGTAGTGTAGAAAATTTTAGCAAAAGAATAGAAAGACTTTCCTAGTGAAAGACAAATAAGTATAGGTAATCAGAAATCTGAGTGGCCTCTTTTGAAAACCTTATCTCAAGAAAATGATCTACACAGTGACCCTGCCCCCTAACAATCATCTGTCTGAGGTGTTCAGAGAAAGAGATTAATGTGACTAAATTCTGATTGTCTTATTTGAGCTGCATGCCTACACTTAGCAATGAATGAAGAATGTAGTCTTTTATTCACTATGATTCATGTAATCTTCAAGTAGTTTTCTAATATGGATCACATAGATAGTGCCTCAAAATTGCTTATTTTCCTTCCTTCACTGTTAAGCACGCTGGAGCAACCATCTTATCTGTAGACAGCTACTGCTCTAGACAACTTGGGTTAGGTGAGATGAACAACTGCTTGCTGTCTTGGTACCTGCAAATGCTCTTTTTGTCCTTTTTAGCTTAAGACATGTCTAATACACAATCTGATGAAGCTAATTTCTTTTTCTCATCATTGTGCAGAGTTGTGTTTCAGACTTCAGCTGGAAGTTATCATAAACCCTAATGCTTCCACTCACAGAGAAATCTGCTACATTTTAAATTGAAATCTCTGGTTTTCTCTCCTTGAATGAGGACTGTAAATTTTCTCTTAGCTGATAAGGAGATTGGGCTACTCAAACAGCCAGGAAATTATTTCCAAGCACTATCCCTGATTCATGAAGTAGTTAAGTTTCTCCTCATTCCTGGGGATGAGGAGGCTTTAAATATATTAGTTAAGTTTATTCAGAGGAGTTGGCTCTGACAAATTTGTGGAATGGAGTCTGCATAGGCCATAGATGGATATAAATGTGTTCTCCACCTGCACACAAGCACAGCAGCATTGTCCAACTCTGATGTATTTCAAATTGATTGAAACTATAAATAGTGCCGCTGGCAAAACTGCAAACAGTAACTTTGGGACCAAGCTTCAGCCTTTGCACAGTAGAGTCAGTCAGATCAGTGAATTGTACAGTTTGTTGGGTTTAAGGTATGTTGTTGAGTCCTCTACTTCTCATAACACTGTCAGACTTCCTTCTGTTTAATCTCATGCAGTAACAAGCTAACAGAGTTCCTAGTATTAAAAACAAGTGATTATCCTACAATTCCCAAAAGCCCAGCTATTTCCAACAGTTAGCCATTGATGTGTGAGAGTGACCTAGAGGTCAAAAGAGATCCCTTTCACGAACAGGCTTGGTTTGTGCACGGTCCAGAGCTGTGACTCAAACACTTTCTACCTCTGGCAGATGAAGAGATGTGACAGTGGCAAAACTTTAAGATTAAAATAAGGAGAAAGGAAAACAACAATTTCTTTGCCATGCAGCTTTTGCCACGCACCTAAGATCTGCTCTGTAGGACCTGTCTACATTATGGTCATAAGAAAATCATGGAAACTAGTTCTCACAAGACAAGTCCCTGAGTTGTACAACTACAGCTTAAATTTTCATCCCAAATATGATTTTTCAATTAGAAAAACATGACTAAGGCTCATGTTTTCCAAGCAGCTGTCCCAAAATTTCTAATCTTACATCAGCCACTGCCCTGCTGTGTGACTGCAGGCAATTTCTCAACTCATTTATTTTCATTTATGATTATTTGTATTGCTGTATTTCTAGGAGCCAGAGCCCTTTGTGCCAGGTGTTGTAAAACAGAACAGAGGACAATTCCTGCTGGAGAAAGCTAAGAATCTGCAGCTAGGGAACTGGGATGGGCACAGACTGACAGATGAGGACAAGAAACGAGTGACATATCTCTGAGCATGATAAGCAGTGGCTTTAGCATGCCAGCAGCTTGTCACTGTTTTCTGTATCCATCATATTAGAACAGCATCTTAAAGAGCAGACAAAACAAAGATGTTAATTTAGTGCCTACAGGGATCTTCTTCAAAAGGTGAGAGGCAGGATGTGAAAGAACATAGGTGCTTAGGAAACCCACAGGAGGAGGACATATGCAGACCAGCTGGGAGCTGCCTTGCTGGTGAAAGTCCTTTCATGGTTATCCTGTCATATGAGGGAGAAGGAGGCAGGCTGCAACAAAATTAGTGTGGATAGCATTGTGGCCTATAGGAACAAGATATTTGCCAGGACTGGATTTGTCAAGGACATGGAAGAAGGACACAGCAGTATTCAATGCATATCAGTATAGTGGGAGCTTCCCTGAGTAGAAGCCGCTGGGGGAAAAGGTTGTATTTTAGGAACATTATGGTGAAAGACAATTCTTGGGATAAGGCCTGGATAGGAATACCCACATGAGACATGGCTCAGTGATTGCACATAAATCTAGAACCTAAATGAGAGGTGTGATGGCAGTGTGGTGACACTAGTATTCTTTGACTTGTCAGTATTGTAATTTTTTAGGGAAGGTTTTGCATTTTCTGTAACACTTAGTAGGATGTGTCCCCTCCTGCATCCTGACAAATAGCTAATAGAAAATACAGTATGTAAATGGGTCCCTCAGCTCTGTTTAAATTAATTTTATGGATCTAGGTGTTGAAAAGCTCAATTTGAAGACTTAATTAAGAAAATGATGAACAAGGAAAAGGACCAAATTAATCTATGACACCTGCATATACTGTGAATTCATTTTCCTTTGCAAAATGCAAAAAATACTCATCTTCACATTTAAACTAACACAACTGTTAAGCTGACCACTAGATTTCATGTGATTAAATTTTATCACTGCCACGTCCTCCAGGATTTAATTCAAAATGTGAATCTTCCCTAAATCACAGCACTTAAACTTCTAATCTTGTTTGTTTGTTTTGATTAAACAAAGATGTTCTGGGGTTTTTTTTGTAGAAGTGATGTCACCTAATTGACTACATGTTGGTTTAGCCTCTAAAGCCATAAAATGTGATTCTATTCTTCATAGCTTTTAAGCTTGATTAAAGCAAGCTCCTCAAGTTGTTCTCTAATAGCAGACTCCCCAGAAATGGAGAGATTCTCAAGTGGTTTAATGTTTAGAAAAATGAAGAAACATCTCCACCCCCTCGTGTAACCACAGGAAACAAAGTATTAAAGTTTGGGAGGGAGAAGGAAGGAGAGAAAAGAGAAGTTTGTTCTCCATCTTCCCCCCAAAATGTGAACCACAAAGGATTATTTTCCTTTCATGTGAAGAGATTTTCAGCGTTTCATTTCCTTAGTTTTCTATATGGTACAAGCAAAACTCTTAAATCACTAGTTAGAGGTTTCGATCTAAATCTCATCATCTAATTATTTTTACAACGCATTCTTGGAAGGGTAGGAATGGTTCTGCCAGGAGAGGTTTCACAATAATTAGAAGCCCCGATGGGTCTCTTAAGAATGTTTAAAGGGTTCCATATGCAGGCAGCTACAGGGAACCATGCTGTACACAGCTCTTCGTTTGAAGCAATAAGTCTTGACAGCCCTTGTTGTATTTTATTATAGCAAACAAAATCCATGCCAACCAATCATATTCCTGTATGTGTTGCCGTTCTTTACTGGGAAAAATAACAGAGGAGATCAGTTAGTTACAGACAATGTCATATTCATGCAAATAGGGGCTGCTTGAATACATTTCTCTTTAAAACAGTTCTTTGTGGGACAGAGACAGCATTAAAGGTAATCTTTTCAGGCAAAGAAAAATGCCTTGAAAGAAGCTCAAAATGTTTTTTGTTTCCCCATTCATGCAATGAACATGCAGAATTGGCTTCTAATGTTAAAATATATATATGGAAATGCGACTTGCTAATGCACGTAATTGGCCAATTCAAGAACCTTAACCCTCCTCCTATTGTGTGTGTTAGCCAATCAACAAGTGCCATACAGTTTTTAGCTGAGTACGTCTTTTTTTTTGCACAGTCTTCTTGTTAGTAAGATATGCTTGAAGAAAATGGCCCAGACAAGGGGAGTTACGTTGTATATTTTATGGATTTCTTTGTGCACGATACATACGTGATAAGCAATGGATAGGTACTCGACTAACAACAAGATAAATGGAAAGCTAGAGCTCTTCCACAGCGAAAGACAGATAAGATAGCATTCCTAATGAACACACAAGTAAAAATAGGTAATGGAAGCAGAGAAGGAAATAGAGAACTCTCAATTCAAACAATCATTATTACTATGAGGATGTGGCAAAATAATACAACTTTGCAAGAGCATCCTCTTCTTTCTGAGTCATGCATATTGCTCTGACTTCTCGACTAGCTGTTGCTGAAATTAGCTGAAGCTAAGTTTTGTTCCCTGAGGATAGCAGAGCATTTTTGTAGGTAACTAGCAATGTATGTTTTCAGAAATCTGATTTGCCTGCATATGTGAAATATTTGTGGCCGTATTGGGCATGCTGAAATGTATGCATGCAATTGCATATGCCTACACTTTCAAATCTAGTCCGTAATGCCTTGGTGTCAGAATACAAGATATGTCTCCCATGTCAATTGTAAAGTTGTTGTCTTTAGCTGCTTTTATTTGAAGTGACTGCCTTGGCAAAAAATTCGATTTCAGACATGGTAGTATTGTACATATATCTGTACATAATTTTCAACTGAGTACTTTACGTGAGGTTGCACAGTAGTTAGGTACCACAAGAAGCAAATTACTTTAGTAGCATTCTTCATTAAGAAGATTAATTTTAAATATATATATTTTAAAGATATTTATGAGTTTCTGTTGAGAATGTTTTGCAGTTTTATAGGAATGATTTTAAATTTTGATAAGTTGTTCTGATAATTTGAGATAAGATTCAGAATTTACGTGAGTTCTTTGATTCACTCTTCTTCTTACAGTTCTTAAATGAGTGACTTGGTTATCAAGTCTCTTTGTCATGTAGTAAGAACATCTTTACTGACCACTCATTAAGACTTGTCATTGTTGTTCCACCACCATGTATAAGAAAGATAATGTAAATCTGAAAGATACCATAAGGAAGGGTCTTTCTTTTTCAACTCCCTACAAGTGCAATACATCGCACAGTAGGTATAACAGCTCTGATTTTCCATACATATTTTTCATAGTTTTTTCATTTTAAGTGCTACCTGAATTATTTTGTATATCCCCCCTCCCTCCCCTGCCCCCCCCCCCAGTTCAAAGAGAGAAATAGGCTTACTCAGAAGGAACATCTCACAAATTCTCATGGATTGAAACTCATTGAAACTCGCCCAGGAAACGTCCATTTCACTCCACTGTCTGTAGTAGAAATCTGGAGCAAATAGGCCTCCAAGGTTGATAGCTCATGAAAGTGTCTATTATTAGGCTAGAAAAGTGCAATTGTAAGTTTATGAATCTCTAAAGAACACTGATGCCATTCCAACTGCCCTTCTTACTGCCCCTTGCAAGCTACAAAATATTCCCTAGCTTACTACAAAGTACTGAGATATCAGGTGCAAAAGCTAGTACTAAGCATCTCCAGAAGATCCAGTAAACCAAAAGCTGTTGTTAAGAGTAATAAGGTGGAATTTAAGAGGAGAATGTGCCCGAGTGAATCTGAAGAACGAACCATGTCTTGTGCTGCAGAAGACTGCCGGCAGTCCTCACTGACCTCAGCCGGTGAGACTTAGGAGAAAGTTCCTTTCTGAGTACAAAACCAGCAACCGCAAGGCCAAGCTGCACTAGTCAGACACGTGGCAGATTATGCAGTAGCTTGGATACATCAGTATACATTCTTTCCAATGTTGCAGATCCATTTTAAATCTATCTCCAAAGAGCTGGTGGAAGGAAAACATTATTCCACTTCCTAATATTGTCAAGTTATGAGTCAGGGAGTGAAAAAAGAAAAAAGATACTTCTTCCTAGCCTCAGCAGGGATCAAAAGAAACTTCAAAGCATAAGTTTAACATAAAACAAATACAGTGGAAAATTAAGCCTCAGCAAGTGGTGACCAAGACTCCTTTAGGCTGTTTTTTAGGGATATGAAAGAGAGTACCTTTTCTTTTTTTTATAACAAAAGTATCTTTATCATATCATTTTTGATTTCTAGTTATAGCATCACACTAGTCAATTATGCAATTCTTTCCTTGTCTGAGGTTCCATGTTTCATCTTGGAACAATTTAGGTTCCTTACCCCATCTAGGTTCTTTAGCAGGTTGTCCTTGAAAAGCACAATATAGAGGTTTAGAAATCTTTAAATTTATACTCACATTTATTTCACAAGCTTTTTATGCTTATTTGAGCTTATACCAATATCAGCTTTTAAATGAAATTAGAATTCTTTGTCCATCACATTTATGATTCGGATATCTTTATTACACATAGTTATATATCGTAGTTGTTTTACAAGTCAAAACAAACTAAGGTTTTTTTAAATCAGTTTTCATAAAGTAAACACTTCATTATATTAATCACCTGACAAAGCCTAGATGTCTCTATTACCATTTAATTTCTTTTTACATGAGTATTAAGAATCATATTCTTTGAATGTGACCTTATCATTCTGTTGCAACAGTAATTCTTCCCATCCCTGAAACCCTTCCTTATTAATCTCCCCCCTTACCTGAAAAACAATTTCAGATAAAGCTTTTATTTTTTTGAAAACCTTAATCTCCTCAGTGTGGTAATCTTCATTGATCCCTTAGTTTCTTAGTTTGTCTCTTAAATAGCCAAAACTTTACTTAGATTCTATTTTGTAGTTGCAGAATCAGTTTAATCAGCTCATTTGTTTAATCCAAGAATAGTTTCCACATCCACCTCTTCTATGAAAACCTTTCTCCTTCCATCTTACTCCCATCTTTTCTTTTTTCTTCTTAGCTCAGGGATCCCTTGGGGGAAGGCTCGTCATCCCAGGCCTAAAATATTACATAGGGCTGGTGCAATCACTCAAGAAATTGTATCACCTGACTTTTATTATTGGTAAATGCAGTCATTTTATTCCTTCCCAAAGTAAAATTCTCTTTCCCCTTCTCCCATTCCCATTCTATATTGTCACTTAATTATTTTCAATTTCATTCTATATTTATACCCAGCCTGTTCCAGGTGCTCTTAGACAATGTCTCTACTTTGAGAAAGTCTAACTCATAAAAGCCTCCCAGAAACTAAATTTCCAAAATAACCCTGAGAACTGCCAGCCTCAATCTATTTGTTGACCTTCATTATTTTCTTGTGTTCAATCTTGTCTAATGACTTGGACGCTCTTGCTCTTTTTACTGTCTTCCGTGAGATATCATAGTCATTTGTGTTCTCGAATATCTAAAGATTAGTCAAGAAACTTCACAAGATCACAGAATCACAGGATGGTTTGGGTTGGAAGGGACCATAAAGACCATCCAGTTCCAAACCCCTTGCTGTGGGCAGGGACACCTCCCACCAGACCAGGTTGCTCAAGGCCCCATCCAACCTGACCTTGAACACTTCCAGGGAGGGGGCATCCACAGCTTCCCTGGGCAACCTGTGCCAGGGCCTCACCACCCTCATTGTGAAGAATTTCTTCCTAATGTCTAAGCTAAATCTTCCCCCTTCCAATTTAAAGCCATTCCCCCTTGTCCTNCTCACCAGAGTGTAGTAGAGGGGGAGAATCCCCTCCCTTGCCCTGCTGGCCACGCTGCTTTTCATGCAGCCCAGGACACAGTTGGCCTTCTGGGCTGCAAGCACACGTTGCCAGCCCATGTCAAGCTTCTAATCAATCAGCACCCTCAAGTCTTTCTCTGCAGGGCTGCTCTCACTTATTCCAGAAAAAAACAACTAGATCCCAACTCTCATTCAGATCCTTTTAGAACCTGTAACTATATCAAATACCACAAGAGATTTGTATTCTTTTTCAGTCCTCACCCTAGCAGACCTGTCAGGTAACAAAACCCAGCTATGTAGTTTCCTATTAGCAGTAATCCAAACTCTTGTCATGACTTTTCCATTCTTCCATGTCTTGGACAAGACTTTACAAGAATGTAAGTTTTATTGGGAATTCTCTCCATAATCTTCCACAGCTCCCTACATTCAATCAGCTTCTTGAAGGAATAAACAATTGGCTGTGTGCAAGCTGTAACTTTGCAGCTGAAACATGAAGAAATGAACTATAATTCCTTAAAGTGTACCTCTCTGGAAATACAAAAATACCTCTCTTGAACTGTAGCAATGTTGAATAATTTAGGTTGGAAAGAACCTTGGGAGTCTGAACGCCTGCTTAAGGAGGGCTAGAATCCAAATTAGGTCAGGTTGCTTTAAATATAAAGCCTTGTCTTCTCAAGTTTTGAGTGTTTCCGAGGATGGAGATTCCACACTAAATTTATGAAATATGTTCTTATGTTTATTTTCCATAGTAATGATTTTTTTTAGGCCAGAATCTCTATTTTTGAAACTTAGTGTTCATGGCCTGTTTTCCTTTCAATGTGCACCTATCAAAAGTGCCTAGGTTCATCTCCTATACATCTGCCTGATATTTGGGGAACAATTAGATTTCTATTTATCCTTCTCTTCTCCAGGTTAAGCAAATCCAGCTACCTCATCCTTTCCTCATGTGTCGTGTGCTGCGAAACCCTATCCATCCTGGAAGTTCTCCACCAGGCTTTTTCCTGTAAGCCAATGCGTTCTTTGTTTTGGGGATCCAAACTGGACAGAGGGTTCCAGCTGTAGCCTCATGAATGCTGAATCAAAGGAACAAACCTTTTCCTTTGATCTACTAGCCATGCTCTTGCTGGTGTAGACCGGTATGTGGTCAGTCTTTATTGCTGGAAGGGTGCGGAGTTCAGTCCTCTGCAGCTGAGAAGGTGAAGAGATTTTTCTGCTGTCATGGTTTGCACCTGGGAGGTCTCTCAAGCAGCTGACTTGCGCAGCTAACCGAGGTGTCACACAGAGATCCTGTGAAGTTGTTGTATGTGCAGTGGATTCTTTTCCCTAGAGCTAGGGGTAACATGTTGATTTGTTTGGTGGCTATTTAAAAAACAGTATTAAAAAACAGGCATGAGAAGGAGTAAAATTCAGACCAAGCAGAAAAATGTTTCAAAATGTACCGCGTTGTCCTGAGAACTATTATTACTATTAATGATCCCAAAATATTTTAAAATTAAACAAAATTTTGAGTTGAAATATTAAATATTTTAATTTTTAAAGCATCAAAATAAAAGGTCGATTTCTGTTGTTGGTTTGTTTTATTCTTTACTAAAACAGGTGCCCAAATTGATACTAGTATGCATAATATTCAAATCTTCCTGTTCTGGGTCAAAAAAATCTTATACTTGAGATCTTTAACTCATTCTGCTATAGGGGTTTTTTTAATCTTTCTTCTAGTTTTTAATTTGCTCAGTAGGAAAAAAAATAATTTCTGGAAAACGAGCATTTCATTGACACTCCTCAAAGTAGCTGGAAGAGCAAATAGGGAGAAAAATTGTTTTTTATTTTCCATGCAGAAAGGAAACCGCTTTATGGTGAGGTAGAATTTGCAGTCTTGACCAAGCTCAGTTTCAACTAAAGGTCATAACTTTCCCGTTGGTAAAAAAACAGATGAATGGCAAGGCTGTGATACTGCAGCACATACCTGAGCTTGTACAACCTTCCAGGTCGCCTGACTCGGTGGCTGACTGTATGTGGGTAGGGACGTGGCTTTGTGGCAGAGATCTCTTGTGTCTTTCAGGGGAAAGTCAACAGACCCATTGCCTCATTATTCTGGAAATCAGTCTGGAAACTAAATTGCTTTCTTCCCCTCTGCTTGGATGAATACTGAAATCTCAAAGACCAGTTTAAGACCTCTGTGACCACTTACTTGGAAAGATATAGTCTGTAATATGATAAATCTTTGTGTACTTGGGTTCAAGGTCTCATTTAGTCTCTCATAAAGCGTTTCTGTGTTAATTGATTGTTCACATTCACCTAAAAAAGTCAAACCACAAATAAAACACCACAGTTCTTGCCACAGGGAGCATAATTAATACTGAATTTTGACTGAATTACTATCAACTGGTAATACTGGTTCAGAAGAAAAAGGATCTTATTTTTTTCATTTCTTTCGAAAACAGTTTTCTTACCCAAGCATAAAATTTCTGCTCTTCCTGTAGAGAGTTCTCAACAGAAAATGTAGAGAGTTGAGAATTCAGCAAACTGTCTTCATCCCCTCTGTGGAAAAATTGATCTCATTTTTAGGGTCAGAAGAGAAAGAACAGTATATAAAAGGTAAAGAGAATATACAAGAATCTCATAGAATATACAAGAATCTCATACAATAACGAAAATATCTAAAAGTGGGGACTGAGAGGTTCATTTCCATGACTTTTGTCTGGGAGATAATCTAAGATATATATGGGTGGTGGTTGAGTGGAGCTAAAGAGTGTACTCAAGGTGTTGTTATCCATCACATTAATGTAAAAATACAACAGTTTACTTGCAACATAAATTACTTGCTGATTTAATCACAATTAACTCTGTAACCTTGACATCAAATGGAATCTTGTTTTCAGTGATGTGTGATCTTTCCAGTAAATATACTTAAAGTAACATGCTGTGTAATGTAAATACGACAGCAGAATTCGGCCGTAGCTGGAAGAATACATTCCAGACTGCTGTAACTGGAGTTAGTCTGAGCTACTTGAAAATCCCAACACAATGACAGCAATTTATAGATAATTATTTAACTCCTTACCACCTACACAGGAATTAGTGGTCTAAAATTGTAAATGCCAATGGCTGCCATACACCCGAACATGCTGTGGCTGATACTTTTCACCTTCAGAAACTGCAAAAACATCACTCTGTGAAGCTTACCTGTACTTACTTAATGCTATGCAGACCTCCATGATTAGTAAAATGACACTTGAAGCTGCTTTTGTAACCAAATACTTGGCTTCCTGCCCAAAACTATTGGATAAGTATTTGCAGATTAGAAGAGGGGACAGAAGACAAATGGTGTCTTGAAAGTAAAACGTGACCTTTCCCCAAACAACATAATACTAAAATGCTAAGCGGGAGATAGCCCTGCAGTGTAACTTAAAAGAAAACCACAAGTTGTGTTTGCTTTTCAGCATCCACAAGCTATTATTCTGTAATAACAGAGGGGAAAGTTTTCTCCAGGCAAGCCTTCCAGTGGTTGTAAACTGGAAATAACTTCCAACCACTAAATGATGTTTAGATCTTTTCTTTTCTATTTTTCATTTCATGAATATCCATGTTTGCACAGCAGAGCAAATGCACGTCTCGGGATATGTCACTCTAAATGCAAAGCAAGCTACCCTGATGAACAAAAATATGCCATGAGTTGCACACACACTCCAAAGGAAGCAATCTCTAAGAGCAGATCCTCTTAGATCAGAGCAGAGTCAGAGCCTTCATGTGAGTTTCTGATACTTGCTATGTTACCATGGGCAAGTCACTTGTAACATTTCCGTATCCCAGTGCTTTAAAATGTAATTAAGAAGAGATGGTGAAAGTTATTACACTGATTAGGCATTGAATTGGCTTTTACTTTCTTCCAATATTGGAACTTATTGCTGCATGCACACTACTGGGATAGCCTGAAGAAAGTCAAAATTGGCATATGTTATGGTTTGAGTTAATTGGGGTGATTCTGACTGGCTCGGCCTCAGTCTAAAGGAACTGCATTTTATGAAATACTAACTGCATGTGTTCCAGACAGTTTCTCTCTCACACTGATAACATGGAACACTGGTACACAGAGAGGCCAGTATTTATGCTTATTCCTCTAATATCCGAGGCCATCTTCAAACTAGTGAAAAACGGCCACACCTGCAGGGAGGGGCGGACAGGACAGGTGGTCCCAAACTGACCAGCCAGGGTATTCCATCCAATATATTTCATACTCAGTATAAAACAGAGATCACGAGGCTCTCGCTCTCTTTTCTGCTATGCCCCATGTCTAGTGAGGGCCTCATTTGTCTGATTTTTCCTCCCCCCGGATCCATGTGTCCCTGAGTCTGGTTCCTGAGCTCAGCACCCTTCTAGCTGTGGACCTATGCCCTCGTGTCTGCTCTACAGCAGTTGTGGTGGCCTATAGTCATCGAGGGGTGGGGTGGGGCTGTGACCTCAGATATTTGTACATATTCTCCTTACTTTCTGATTATTTTAATCATTATTCCTATTATTACCATCATGCCATTAAAGCTGTAGCTTTAGTTTCCAATCTACAAGCCTCTTACCTCTCATTTTCCTCTCTCTTCCCCTGGGGGTGGGGGGTGGAATTTGGGAGTCCAACTGCAGGAGTTTAGCCGAAATTTCAGCTGGATCAAGGCTAAACTGTGACAGTATAATATAAAAATCTTTTTAAAAGGATATTTTGATGTCAGTATTCATATTTTCATTTTATGAATGCAATCCTATATTTTTTGCATTTTGTTTTCGTTTGTACTAACATTTCTTACGAATCAACTGTTTTGCATGGTTTTTACTTACTATTTCCTTCAACTGTATTAGAGAAAGGAGGTAAAAAAGAATAAATCTTAAGATTTAAAAATAAATTACCTCATACAGACATGCACTGGCATCTCAAAATGACCCTTGAATAAAGGGGAATCAGTTCTTTCTATTGGTAAGACAGCAGACCTGCAAGTACATTGAACAAACCATAAGCTTCCTTTTTAACAGATTATTTTGGTTTTTGATTAAGTAACCAGTCTTGTTTGAAGGTATCACAGCTGGAGAAATACTGCATTTCATACATATAGTATCTCATTTTACCTTTCTTCTTTGTGCCTTGTCATCTTGTGTCTGTGTCCCCTACCCTTACTTTCTTTTTTTATTATTTCAAGGACTGTATTGGATGCATGACTGGTGAAATTTCATGTTAAATTGTCTGTCCACTCTAAATCCCACACTACAATAATAGTTGCTATCAGCCTGAGAATAACCCAGAAAAAGAAATTTAAAAATACCAATAGTACTTGATTAGGTTTCAGACAGATCAACCGTGTGTCTGTCAACAATTTTGGTAAATGGAAGATTTGGGAATAGGTAAGTAAATTATTGCTACTTAGTTCTCACAAAAGCTCTATGTCTTGCCCCTGGCATCACAATCCCTACAAGTGGAATTCCATCCTGAGAGGTTACTTCAATTTTATTTCTGTACACAAGCTGAAGTCTCAGTTGAAGTGTATTTCCCATTCCACCCACATATTTCTTAGCCACTAATTTTCATGTGTATTAGAATTTTTCTGTTGTCCCTTGCTGAAGCTGTTTCCATGGCTGTAACTTACACTATATGTAAAGTACAACTGCAAGTAATATCATATTACTTAGTTCGTTTTGTGCTGCACATTGAAAGTGTGGAACAGTCTAAAATATTTAGGATTGTTGGCATTACACAAGCTAAGATCTAACTCCATTTGGAAATAATTTGAAAATACAGCTACAATTTTATTTGTAATCCAATAATCTATAGGAAATCTTCAAACAGTTATATTTGTCCCTTTTTTAAGCTATTTCTTTGCAAATTGCATTTCTCAGAATGTCCAGATGATCTTTAGAGGATCAGCAAAAAATGTTACCAACATCTCTTTCGGGCAGGATGCTCCCTCTGCACGTTACCTGCTAAAATGACATTCTTTAAGTGATACTCAAGTGAGTTTTGATGGAAATCACATCTTGGAGCTGTCTTTGAATATGCCAGTTGAAATGTGTGTATTCTCTCTTCTCTTCACTGTTTTCCTTCTCATGTACATCTTCTGGGCCACAGCCCCATAATGAAATACATACGCAGAGACAAGCGCATACGAAGGAGTTCATTGGCTGCTGTAGAGCTCCAGATGGAGGTAGGGGTCCGTCCAGTCGAGTAATGTTGGAGATGTTGGACGGTAAACCATTGGCAGCAGAGACCACCTTCATTTGTGTCCTGTATAATATTGGGCATGTTATGTATTGCTTTGTCTTTTTGTCTCATTATACAACCAGATTATATATAGAAACCACATGGGCACAGTGGGGTTCCAAACAGGCTTCTTTACTAAATATAGAGAGCATAGGAGAGCAAGTTACTTATACATGGGATTGCTCAGAGAGGTTTCTAAAACATTGAATACCACAGCACAGAAAACTGCTCACAGACTACTTAGGCAAATGTTACTCTGTCCACTGTTCATTCCGACAGACTACATCACTACTTAAGAAAAGGAAAAAAAAAGAAATTGTCAGAAAATAAGAATGGGAATTGCTTCTGGCTAAATATAATTAAAAGGAATTGTCACAAAATAGGCAAGTGTATATTGTTACAGTCTGAAATCACATAGTTTTTCAATAATGCCAAACCACCAGCTTTAAATAGAACCTGATTTTCATTAATAATTTTGCTTTTCTTTTTTTTATGATTTTTGCAGCAGACCTTATGGATCATAAGTAACAATAATGTGAGACAAGCCACCAAAAGTCCATTTATAGACGAGATTCCAGGATTTTGCTTAGTTTTATGAGCATTGGATCCAAACTTCAGCAGGATTTGCCAAAATTCTAACTATTCATTAATTCAAGCTATCAACAAACTTGAATAAAAGAGCTATTTGTAAAGTTATTTTGATATGTATTTGTACATATATATGACCATAAACAAGCACACGCATATGTATGCCTATGTATATGTGTATGTTTTTATGACCATATATACATATGTGTGTGTTTATGTTTGGGCATATATGGATGTGTGAATATATATAATTGGAATATATAGTTGGATGCAATTGGGATAAAATGATATAAAAAAGCGCCGCATGTATAACGCTGTAACCCTCTGACAAAGATAAAGGTCTCTTTGAAGTCCCAAGTATGAAAGACAAAGTGTCTGTGGAGCATTAGCTTTCTAAAAATGTAAAGCTTCACACGACCACAACCACAAACTCTGTTTCTAACTATATGGTCTTGTTTGAGACGTTCAGAAACATAATACGATTTAACTAAGCTAGCTACTTTGAGTTATATTTTGGAGTCCTGATTGATTTCTTCCTTCACTTATGACCAGTTTAAGAGGAATTGGAGGCTGTTTTATTTAGGAATCCTCCTTACACCCTGAACAATAGATCCACTGAATTTTTAGCCAAAACCTTGGGAAAACTGAGTTATGAATAAAACTTAGGCAGTGTAAGTCAGATATACTTTCTTCATATATCTGAATCAGTAACTTAAATGTGTTTAAGTCATCTAAATTTATCCTAAATAAAGAAAAACAAGTAAGAGTGCCTAAAGTCAGACTAAGAACTCCTTTATAACTTCAGACATCTCCCTTCATCTACGCATTTTATATGAAATTTGGGAATTAAGTTGAGGAAAAATGCATCAGGAGGCATTAATCTGTAAGTTGATTGCTAAAGTTATATTGAGTTCCTCCACGAGTTTCAGTACCTGAAATCTGAATAACTCTTACATAGCACTAGCAAACATTCATCATTTGCACACTTGAATTTTCTACCTATCATGAAAAAAACGCAGAAGCTGTTTCCAGTGGTTTGCTTTTCAGTTTCTGACATGTAAAAGGACAGGATGATGGTATCAAGTTTTTCCCAGACTAAATTAGTTTTTGTTGTTCTTTTAGGGGGTTTTGTCATGTTTTTTTCACTGTGGAAAAAGTCTTTACAGTAAAACACACATGCACACAAACTGAATTTGCCTGAGGCAAACTAGGCTTTCACCATTCACTGTATTTTGTATATTTGACTTCAAACCTTGCTCTATTTTTTAACACTGTTCTTGGATTTGATTTATTTTACTAAGTCCAGTCCTACATCCTCCATACAAGAGACATGGACATACTGGACAAAGGGCCACCAACATGATTAAAGGCTTGGAGCATCTCTCATAAGAAGGAAGGCTGAGAGATCTGGGACTGTTCAGCCTAGAGAAGAGAAGACTCAGCAGGGGACTTCTATCCATGTATTTCCTAAAAGGAATGTCTAAAGAAGGGGGAACAAGGCTCTTTTCAGTGTAACAAACTGAAACACAAGAGGTTCTGTGAACATCAGAAAATACATTTTCACTGTGAGAGTGTCCAAGCACTGGCACAAGTTATCCAGAGAGCTTGTGGACTCTCCCTCCTTGAAGTTTTCAAAACCATCTGGACATGCTTGGCCAGGGGATTTGAACTAAATGATCTCCAGAGGCCCCTTCCAACATCAATCATTCTCTGATTCTGTGATTCTGTGATCCTGTGATCCCTAAGTGCAGACATACTCTATTTTATATTTTTTAAAAATGGAAGACATCATGAGACTGTTATGGTCCTGTCGGCTGTTTCGATACTAAACAGTAGCTCACAGTACTGTATAACTTATTTACTTTCTGCATTGGATATCTTGATTTTTCAGATCCATATTGCAGACAGTATAGATTTAAAAGGACCTGAGTTCTGTACCTGGTCCACATTGCTTTCCCTTAAAAATAGTCAAAACAATGTAGCCATTTGAATTCCAAAACTGATCTTAATCAGCCTGAGGCTTGCCTAGGTACCTTAGTCTCACAGTTTCATTATAAGGAGCTGGAAAGAAGAGGTGTAGCATTACAGGCATTCCCTAGCTCCTATGAGAGTATCCGGTCTGTGAGACTGTAGTGAGTTGACAAGAGTTAGGCAGGACAAAGCCTGAATAACCATCTTCAGGTTTACTTGCTCTGCTCTTACGACTGTCTGGTTATACCAGTACCCATAAACTAGAGTACAAGGACCTATTCTCTGGCCTTGAGGCAAACTGTGACCTAGTCACATCTATACAATGGTCTCCCCAGAATAGGGTGGGCAGGTGGTAAAGCCTGAACTGTGCTTGCGAACCCTTTCAGAAACCAAAATTGTGTTAGCAACCATGCTACCAGTTTAACAGCTTAGATGACCAAATTTCAGTGTTTGCAACCAATCCCCCTTAATTTATTAAAACAGTTGTGGCATTTGTATCTTAGAATACAGAATGCAAAATGAGAAATGCTTCCTCCAGCCCATGGACTGCACTTTGTCGTAGCTCCTACTGGAAGAAGGAAACTTATGCTTCTCAGTTTGTCCTGTAAATCTCACAGTCAGAGAACTAAGGAAGCAGAAGATTCTGGTTCAAAGTTTTCTCTAAAAGCAAATCATCCTTGTTACATTAAGAATGTAGTGTGCCTGTTGCATTTTGGACCTTGGGTGAATGGATATGTGCCATATACAAATATTTCCTCAAACAAGGACACCTAAGAGATATGAAGAACCCAGTCTTTCCTACTGGCTAGATTTAGCCTCCTTGATCTATTATTTGAACTGTTGTTCATTTTTAACTCAAAAAGTTGCCTTTGGAGACAATTACCGCTTTCTATTATTAGCTTCTGTATTAGCCTTGGTGCTGGTTATTTAGGGTAAATAACAGTGGTCTTGGCCTAGATGTTCATTCACTAATTATCCTTGCTACTGAAGTTGTTTACCCCAACATGATATGGTCTCCTAGATGTGTTTTAAATGGTAGCATTCTCAAAGCAGAAATCTGAAACCAAATTCTGCTTTGTATTCCACTAGTAAAAGTCTGGAGCATGTTCTCCCGTGGATTTCATGGCTCTGTTCATGGGACGCATTCCGAACATCTGTTCATTCCCTTTATGCAAGTAGTTGTAAGCATGATAGATCCTCTTTACATCCACTGCAGTATCAATAGAATCAAACAACCTCTCTAAACATTTATTTGTATTTTGACAAATCAGCAAATTTCCATAAAATACTTTTCCTTGGAATTTTTATGACCTGCTTACCCATCGTCTTTTTCACTCACGCATGAACAATGTGAAAAAGCTATATACATATTCAGCTTGATTTACGATTGTTTTCTGGGCTTGAGAAAGGCTGTGAAACAGCAAAGAAGAGCAAAGAAATCGCAGTCCAGAGAGCATGTGGCAAGGCATCAATTGCTGTTCCTTATTAATCCCTAAAGTGCATCTCAGTGAAATTAAATAAATTAGTTAAGCCTGTTCACCAGACCTTACCATTGTCCCAAAAAGGAATAGCTCCTACTGCCTAAAAATCCATACACATCATCAAATTACAGAAATTAGAAAGATATTATTAACCCCTGCATTTTTTCCATGATCTTTCATTTCTGCAGGGATCTCTACTAATTCCATGCAAAAGGTATGAAAATCTGAAAGAAAGGCTTTTATTATAGAATTTACATCCCATTTTTACAACCCAAAGTGTTTGGAATTCTTTGAGTAAGGTTCAGAAACGTATCCAAACTTTCTGATGTTCCTCCCTAAATTACATGGGATGCTAGGGGCCCATTAAAGGATTTAAAAGGCTAGGAAATGTACTATATCATTTTTGAGTCCATAAGAGATTTTCTATTCTCACCAGCTGTACTCATGAGACTCAAGGCACAAACAGAGAGCCAAAGAGCATTTTTAATGGATTCTTTCACATAAAAATTTCATCTCGTTCTACTGCCCTTGCTTATGCTTTTTCCTCTCCAAAATATGCTGTACAGATCATTCTTAAGGAAAAGAGGGATTTTTTAAGCACCGAGACGTGAGTTTATTTTTAATAATCCCTCATTTTCATTGGGTTATGTGTCCGATGGCCTTTTAAAAGATTGGCAGGCAGGCGACAATCATCCCACTAATACTGTGGGCTTTTTGTGTTACTGGTAAAACTTTATTTTCAGGAATTTAAAAATTAGTGACACAAACCATTTCAACAGTAAGAAGGAAGCTAAGACACTGCAGGAAACAGTGAGTTTGCTATTTATTTGCTTATTCAGCATAACATTACAGAGTCAATTCTCAGCTTTGTGTGGAGGAAATTAGCCATCCCTTATTTCTATTATTTTGAGGAATTTAATTTCAAATGTAACAACTTTCAGAGCAACTTTCTTTCAGTACAAAACAGAGTATTTGATTTTTTTTAGGAGCAGTGTCTGTCTGTGCTGGTTTCAAAGGACTCATTTCCTCAGCTTCACGAAAAGATTTTTTACAAACAAGTATAAAATTTAATGGTGAATTTTTCAACTTTTACCTTTTTTTAACAATTCATACAATAAAAGAAGGTGCAAAGTAAGGATAATACCAGTATGAATGTTTCACATGAAAGATGACTACAACTCGTGACACACCATTTTTAGTCTGTACAGCAAAACAACAAATACATTAATGTCACAAAGTTATGCTGTTACAGACAAGTACACATATTTCCCCATCTACCCAATTAACCTAATTATGCTTGAGGAAAGAGTGACACTGCTGAAGAATTTTAGACTATTGTGGGTTTCAGCTCATCAGTGTCTTCTAGCTGAATCATGTGGGAAAAACATTTAGTGGGAATCGATGCTTTGACTTGCTTAGACCTGATAAAACCTTTAAACACCTGTTATGGTCACTTGCTATTGAAAACAAATAAACATAGGAAAGACAAATTGTAAGAATCAAGAAAATTCTAAATGTAAAACAGTTAAATTATTTTAAAATGAAGTAACAATATAAGACACTGTCTTATCTATATTCTCAGGCAAATTTCATTGAGCATTTTCTCCAGAAAATAACATGATTTTAAAAATACACAACATAATTCCTTCTTTAATGTCAGTGATTTTCATAATGTAATTTTCTAAAAAGAATGTTGGAGAGAGCTGTAGGGTGAGAATTCTGCCTACAGAGGTGGGGACAGATAGACCAAAGTTCAGTTCAGCTGCATTTCGCCAGTTCCCTGTGTTGCAGACAAAGGAGCTCAGGCGAGGTCACAAATAGACCTATTTTAGGGCTTTCTTCTAGGAAGGATGTGTTTATTGAGGACAAGATGTAAAACTAAGACATTTATGGGTCAGTGACGAAAGGTGTAGTCACCTTTGCAGGCTGAAACACAACATTGACATGGTTAAGTGCTGTTAACTACTGGATTTAATGGGCATCATTGCCTGGCACAGCTGAATAGTTTCACACAAGCTACTGAATGCATACCAAATGATAGATTCTGCCAGTGTAGTTCTTTGTTTGATTTAAAATCATTATCATGAGGTAAGAAATCCTGGGTCCAAATACCAGTTCTCCTCATTAGATAGAACCAAAACAAAAGGGTTTTAAAACTCATATTGACTTCAAATAGCTCGGGACCTGCTGAATCTAAAGAAAACCAGATCCTGTCATTTTATGGCCTTCTTCCTTTTATACTTTTAGGGAAGCTGAGAGAGGCTGTGCATGTTCAGTGTTTCAAAAGCCAGCCCTTTACTGCACTGTGTTAGTTATTGCAGTGAACCCTACCAGAAGGGTTGAACTAGTCACTGCACAGCAATTATGTCTCCTGCTTCAACTGTAATCTTCAGTGGCCTGTTTCTTGATTCATGACACTGTTTAAGCTTCCTCTCCTTCTCACAGTTTAAACACCTAAATCACATTGTCATGAAGATGCTCCTTCCCCATCTGGATGCTGACTACCTCATATGGCCACTTAGGTATCATTTTTTGTAGGAGTAGTAGATAAAGGTGAAGCCGATGGGGCTGTTCCACCCAGGAAAAGGCAAATTGGTAGGAATTCATTGAACGAGGTTTGACTCTCCTTGGACTGAAAGAGAACAAATAATTTTTATTATCATTGTGTTATACAGTAGTTATCTTATTTCCTCTTGAGCCCAAGCTCATCCCATTTGTGCAACAAATAGGAACTGGAAGGGATTTACAAGAAGCTCCTGTTTCCAAATCATTGGGTCTATTTTTTAGCTTTCTACCATGGAAGCTAAATGTGTAAGTAATCTAGGGGCATCAGCTGTTCCTTGTCAGCCCAAGAACATTGCTGTCTTTATGGTAAAACAGCACAGCTTCAATTGGAGGAGCAAGCAGGATCATATTTTATAATACACTATTATGTGATGGATAGAGAAATCCATAGGGCATGACGAGCTGGGGGTTAAGAAAGTCTCCCTCAAGCTGTAGAAGGAACTGTACTTCTGGTTTAAAAACCTCATGAGTAAATCCACTGCTAAGCTGAATACTTTGTAAAACCAGTGAACACCACCTTCCTTTCCAGAAAGTTGTTTTAAAAGATAACAGAAACGATTGCAGCTTATGAAAGTCCTGGTCCTACTAGAACATACGAACTGGGCTTTAGGCATGTTTATGGGATTAAGTCGTTCAGGGAACTTTGGCACCATGCAGCTCAGTTTCTGGATCCCATTAAAGCCTGGGTAGATCCGGGCATGCACACAATGCAGAACTGCAGGTGCCTAGAGCACATCCAGGTCCAAATGTGGTGTGCCTGATGAGTTCAGATGCTTTCAGAGTTACTCAGATGCCGGTGGGGATTGAAATGGGAGGAGGAAAGAGAATTAGTTGAGTTTAGGATTTAGCTATCTAAATATATAAAATTATATTTCAGCTCCTTTCCTTTTTTTTTTTTTTTCCCCTCTTCTCATCAAACCATTAAGTCTTTCAAATGCAAATATAAGAGTAGACAAGATGGCCCAAATTCCACTTACATGGATGGAAAATATTTTGATTTATACTGATGTAAATAATAGAAGAAGTTAGTCCAATAGTATGAAAAAAGAGTGATTCAACACTTTCCCAAGAAATAAATTATTCCTCCCCCTCCCCAAGTGGAAGGGTTAAGAATAAGCTAAGTAGATACCAAGTTTGGGGACTAAAATTCTTTGTTTGAGAAAGCAAATAAATCAATGAACATCAGAGAATAATGAGAACCAGATTTCCCTAAGTTAATTTCTGGGATATATCATGGCTTTGGCTAAAGTCTGGTATAAAATATTCATGATGCAAAAATTCTGTCACCCATGGTAAAATGCATTTTGTGAACAAAGAAAAGGAAAAGTCCTATGCTATATGTGGGACCATTATTTTTTCTGCTACAGCATTGCCAATCTGGAATATTTCACTTACTTTCACCTATATGTATACACACCTATATATATATATATATACACACAATCATGAACAACTTTGTTATTATTGCAATGCTATACATTTTTCCAGAAGGCAATAAATCAATGTGTTATAATTATAGAAAGTATTTACTTTGCTATCTATCTGCCTAGATTCACAAATTAACCTAAAGTCTATAGGAAGCCTTTTTATCACCAGCGTTTTCTGTTCCTATGTGGTAAACCAGGTACAGCCTGAGAGCTCTGGACAGACTTAGAGAGATCTTAACTGAACATGCTCTGATTGCTTTCTTGCGTCGTAACATAGACTAGACATTTAATAGAATGGTAAGAGCCTGCTGCCCGTAGTTCTTGGAGCTCGCTGAGTTGGGAAAGTAAAAAGAGCTGGATACTTAACTCAATATCTTTGCCAATCTTTGGAAAAATAGGATATGAATATGAATTTTTAGTTACTTAAACGTTGCTGGTGGAAATCTGGCTCCAGGCAGCTGAGAGCATGCCCACATCTGTGAGTGCTGGCAGACCCCGGCTAATTGCCCGTGTACTGAGCTAGTTCCAGGCTGGATTACACAGGACTGCTTCAGCACAACCCTGTGCCTGTGCTGCTCTGCCTGTATTATTTCATTGCCCTTAAGCACAGCAGGAGGAATCACAGGTTTGCCCCTGTACAATGTAACAGTGTAATATGCAATTAATTATATTATGGACCAAGACAGTGTGTCGTGGACTCTAACACTGACCCGTGAGCCTCCTTTTGATTGCTTTAGTAACGCCATCATTGTCAGATCAATCCTTTGGAATATTACCATCGTTCCAGCCTATAGTATTGCTGCAGATAAAAGATCACCTGTTTTCTCTACTGGATATCAAAGGCAGGTTCTACCATCTCTTCCACATTCTGTCCTACCTAGGCTCTGGGGCTGCTTTCACAAACATGAGAGTAGAACTCCTGTGTAGGTCTTTCTATCTGTACAGCACGTGCATCTCCATAAATACGGCACAAGTCAAGTTACAGCATGGGAAACCGAGGCAAGCAGAGTGAGAAGTGAATCACCTAAAGTTACACAACTGAGCTAAGAAGCAATTCTTGAGGCAAATGCTTTATCCTGTGGATGCTGCTACCTCCTAAAGGTTTGTATGTACTCCGGGATTAATGAATCTTTCACGAACTGAAAAAGGTGGGAAAAAAGCTTTTACGTAACTCTCCATGGAGTTTGTTACTCAGACAAACAGCTTAAACAGCTTCAGTAAAATATTGCTCATAAATAATTAATGATTGGCTTCCTAAAGACAATATTTTGCAGTAATTTTGAACAAGATTGTGAGATAGGGTGGTAGAAAAATACATCAGGTCATAGTTGACCTAGAGCTACATAAAATTGGGTAATGTTCAATTACGTTTAATGTCACCATTTTTGTTTGGTTTAGCTAATTTGGCTTGTGGGAAAAAATGTTTTCTAAAGCATTCCAGAGTCCCTGCAGTGTTAAAGTTCATTTTACTGAACTTAGAATAAAGCTTTCAATGCATGACCACCTGAATCTCCTTCTAAACCACCTTGGGGACCTCACTGTGAGATGCTACCAACACGAAAGAGCAGATGGTCTTACAGGGGGCTTGGATTAGCCTGTACCTTTCCCAGGTCTGCCTGTGACAATAAAGCCTAATCTAACCAGACATCTTCAGGCTGGGTGGTAACTCACTTAGTGAATAATCAAACTGAAAATGTGATTCCACATGAGCAAGAGAGAGTCAAGCTCTCAGGATCACTGCCTGAGCAGGACAACACACCCAGTGCTCCAGGAGAATTTTCTGACTCAAAAGACAGAAAGCTTTGAGAACAGCAATTTCATCTTATTTGCAAACATACTGAAGAAACCATAACCTTTGGCTTTACTGGGTTCTTCCTAAGAATCAGCCTCCTGTACAGATACATTTTTTAAAGCACAAATGGCATTTTGAGGTGGAAAGTGCTTTTTATGTGTAAGATATACTGTCAAACAAGCTCCAAACCACAAATGTCAGATCTTGAACCAGATATGCATCTCTAAATCCCCAAAGGATTTGTTAGTGGGGGAGGGATTGGACAGTACTGGGTCAGGAGTTTTATCTTGGCCCAGCATGCAAATAAATTCAAGCCATAAAGTTGGGATCCAAATTTCCCCTAAAGTTAATTGGGGTTTGGATCAAATGTTCCATCTCTAATTATGACTCATATTAATAACATCAGGGAGTAGGATTTTTTTTCCAAAGTGCTCAGCCTTGCTTGTATTCTGATCCTATTGAAAACTAGGGTAAATTCTTATGTGTAATGCAGGGAAAAATGTTCACAGCGAGCACTTATGAAAATCTCTTCTCCTTCCTGCCTTCTCTCCTTGTTTTCCTGCACCACCTCAACCCCTGCCCAAGTCAATGTGTTTAGCTCATTCTTTGTAAAAATTTCAAAGCACTGAAAATGCCATCTGTTATAAATTCCAGTCCTGTGTTTTTGATAAAGGAGAAAGTTGTTAGAGAAGTGCACTGTTTCAGTCATGGTATGCTGACTGAAGGAGGTAATGTCTGCAGCAACACTACTGGCGTACAAATTCATTTAATGAGGAAGAGTCTTATTTATATAAAACAAGGTAAGATCAAATGCCTTGGAGTATTCAAATTCTTTCTCAAGTCAAGCTCTTGACATTACAATGGGATCAGTTAAAATATTTTCTTTCATATTTTCTTTTGACTGAAAACTGGAAGGAGGGAAATACCAATATATTTTATAAATAGAAAAGAATCTGTAGAAAAATTGATTTTTTTTTTTGTTGAGAAGGAAACTGGAATGATTAGGCAAAATTTTTGCATTCTTCAGTTTTTCAGCAGAAAATTCTAGGTAGAGGGGTTGTGTGTGTGTGTTCTTGTTTTGTTTATGGAATCTTGTTTTAATTTTTCTATGGGAAATACCAAATATTTCCAATCAGCTCGAGTTACAAGTGCTGCCAAAAAGCTTCATAAACTCCAAACCAATTAGAAATTGCTTTGTTTCTTTCTTACACCTACTTGGGTATGTCAATGTCAACACCAAAAAAACAAAAGAAAAAAAAAGAAATCAGTATAGTTGAGCATGGTGATTGTGACTTTGACAAGAAATAAAGTTGCCAAAAGCCTCAGAATGCCTTATGGTATTGTCCTGCAGTGCATCCTGTCTATGTGAATACAAGTGCTTTCACCTCTAATTGTATGTGTGTATGCTCATCAGGGCAGGGGTAATTGTCTAAAGTAAAAGGAGGGATATGTACCATCCATCTCGACTCATATGAACATGTTTTTAGAAAACTCGTGGGCTAGGGTACGCAGGAGGTGTACAGAAGTGTAAGTGCAACCCACACATGCTCTTTGTACTCCAGCTTATCAAGAGGAAAACTACACATGAGCTGAAGTGAGCTGCTCAAGGTAAAATTTACGATGACATTTAAAATCAGCAAAGCTGGCTGTAGTCTTAAAGGTTGAAGCACGCATACACACTTCATATAATCTGATCCCAAGCACCCACCAAATTAGAGGTTAAAAGTATTGTATACATTGCTACCAGTTACCACATCAACATTTCAGATACGTACATGTGATTTAAGTGCAGATGACCTGGAGCTTGCTGATGCCATAACTTAAAAAGCAATTGGGCTGTGTCCTGGCTGGAGCAACAATGTGGGCATTATAACAATCTCACTTGAGCAGCCATTAAGACATCTCCAGCACGCTGTTGGACTACTAAAATGTAATTCCCAGTAGACAATAATCCTAGACCTCTCGACTGTGAATCATGGGCAGTAAATGGCTGACAGGCAAGTTAACAATGGGCTCTGTGGGCAGTCTGACATTGTACAGGTGCGCATCATCACAGTAAAGTAATTAACAGGTACTTAAAGAAATGTACGTTTAAGCTCAAAAAACCTGTTAAGAGATTTCCTAAGTGGACTGCTATTTTTTTGTAAAGCCCACTTATATTTTATGACCAGGTAAAAGAACTGCAGAGCACAAATCCAATATAAAAATAGATCAACAATCAATAGCTCTCCTATCAGTGCTAGGCTGCTCCATCAACAGTACTGTTTTATAACTCTGTGACATGCTACTGACTCAGGATTTAAAGTGATTCAACAATGCAGTCTGACCCCAAGGAAGAAAGGAAGAAAGGAGGAAAGAAAGGACGAAAGGAAGAAAGGGAAAAGAAAGGAAGGAAGAAAGGAAAAAAGAAAGAAAGGAAGAAAGAAAGAAAGAAAGAAAGAAAGAAAGAAAGAGAAAGAGAAAAAGAGAGAAAGAAAGAGAGAAAGAAAAAAAGAAAGAAAAGTAATTTATCATTTTACC
This sequence comes from Geococcyx californianus, assembly GCA_013389885.1. Lineage (NCBI taxonomy): Eukaryota > Metazoa > Chordata > Aves > Cuculiformes > Neomorphidae > Geococcyx > Geococcyx californianus. Next base: position 46,661 of record VWPV01013865.1, read on the forward strand.
TAAGAAAAGCAAGAGGAAAAAGGTAATTAAGAAATACAAATAATTCATTAAGGAAAAAATGTCTGTGTGGATATTTTTAGGAATGTTCATGTATATGCGTGTATATGTGCATATATATGTGTGTGTGCATATATACTCACAGACATATGCAAGCCAGGAACTCCACTTGATATATATCTGCATGCTTTTTAGGATAGAATTGGAGTTATTTGGGCAGTGAACAAAGACCCAATATGAAAGGAAAGGCATTGAATTGAGGGTTGCAGGAAAGATTGCAATTTTATGTGCTGAACTAACAAGCGGTAATGGGAGCAGCTTGAGTTCCCTCAGCATTTCCTCTTCCATTTCTTCTCTCTCCCCTCCAGTAAATCCAAGTCTGGCATATATAGCAGATAAAGAGTTTTAAATGTATAGTTTTATCCAAGGTTCTTTATAAGAGTAACAAGATCATCTGGTTAATAAACGCTTGATTCTGTCTGCTGCCTGCAAAACCCTGGCTGAAAACTTTCTAAGCTTTAAGGGATTATCCCCAAAGGGTTGTTATTCTGCTTGCCTGGGTTGGCCAGTGCAGGTTTACCAGCATTTTTCCTGGTGGAAAGATTTGGATGTGATGGGAAAGTTTTGATGTTCGAACTGGTAGCAAACCAAGAAACAAGTCTACTTATTAAAAACATGTTTCTCTAAAGAAATGGCATTTGCATAATAATTTTAAAATAGGAAAAAACAAAACCAACCACGATGACACCGTCACCCCGTAGTTGGCTATAGGTCTTTCAGTTTCTCAGAGGTAAGATGGGGTTGATTTTACCTGATAAGTCCCTGGGGTTTGGATGACCTGTAGCTCTTGTTCTTGGTGGAAATGTAATGTGGGGTGGGCCTTACCTTGCCCCTTACACTGTCGTTGATGTCTTTTGTTTCAATACAGTCATGGCGCACTGAAAAGATGTAAGTCTTTCCACGCACTAGCCTCTCTCTCTCCCTTCTCATACATGAGAAAGTTACAGTATCACAGTATCACAGTATCATAAGGCTGGAAAAGACCTTTGAGATCATCAAGTCCAGCCTATGACCCAACACCAACACCTACTCATCATCTAAACCATGGCACTAAGTGCCTCATCCAATCTCCCTTTATACACCTCCAGGGATGAAGACTCCACCACTTCCCCGGGCAGCACATTCCAATGACCAGTCACCCTTTCAGTGAAGAATTTTTTTCTAATGTCGAGCCTAAACTTCCCCTGGCGAAGCTTGAGACCGTGTCCTCTTGTTCTGTCACCAGTTGCCTGAGAGAAGAGCCCCACTCCTGCTTGACTACAACCTCCCTTTAGGCAGTTGTAGAGAGCAATAAGGTCTCCCCTGAGCCTCCTCTTCTCCAGGCTAAACAACCCCAGCTCCCTCAGGCGCTCCTCATAGGGCTTGTGCTCCAGCCCCCTCACCATCCTCGTCGCTCTCCTCTGGAC
>VWPV01013865.1:48214-74361 GCA_013389885.1 Geococcyx californianus
TCAAGGTCCCTCTGTAGGGCCCTCCTGCCCTCCAGCAGATTGACACTTCCTCCCAGCTTGGTGTCATCTGCAAACTTGCTAATGATGGACTTGATCCCCTCATCCAGATCATCAATGAAGATATTGAACAGGACCGGACCCAACACTCATCCCTGGGGAACACCACTAGTGACTGGCCGCCAACTGGATGTGACACCGTTCACCATCACTCTCTGGTTTGGCCATCCAACCAGTTTCTAACCCAGCTTAGAACATTCCCACCCAATCCACGGGCTGACAGCCCCTGTGCGAGACAGTGTCAAAGGCCGTGCTGAAGTCCAGTGGCCTTGCTGAACTTTTCATTTTCTCTGCCCCTGTAACACTGACAATTCCCATCTGTGAAGCAAACCCACCCTGGTCCAGTTGTATCTCATACTGAAGAAGAAGGGCACCTGGACTCTTCCCCCTCTGGGATGTAACAGCGTCATTGCAATGCGTGTGCTTCAGAGGCTTCTGGATTGCCACAACTGCCCAGTGCTCTAATTTTATTTTTGGCGTGGTACAAATGCTCCTATGGAAAGTGTCTCAAACACTCTTGGACTGCTTCTTTTTGCTGCTGTGGGAGTTAAACCCTGAGGAAATCTGGCACATTTGTTTGGACATTTTTGCATTAATACATTTACTACAAAACAGTATTAGTGTGAGCATATGTTTGTTTTATAAAGTCTTAATATCATCCAAAAGAAAATGCTTTGGAACCATTACACAGATATATGTCACTAGTTTACTTTCCAAGCTCTCCATGCATATTTCATGCTAAGCCTATGCATTCTATAGCAGATCTTATTTTTACCATCTATCTTAGTGCTAGCTCATCTTTCTCTTAGTAAGATTCTGATTTCATTTAATCTCCTCTAGCTCAGGAAATTCTTCACTGAAGCCAGAGTAGTCTCTCCATGTAAAACAAATACATATAAAAACCACCTGAAGAGTAATTCACTCTGTTACATCCTCCTTAAGGGAACAAAAAGTGTTATTAAAATGTATTGCTATTTTTATTCAAAGTAGATATGGTAATTAAGATTAAAAGTCGAGATCTCCATCTGGAGTGGCTTTACCTACCTAAAGCTACCTAGAAGCTATAATCTAAATAGAGATATACCCTAGATTCCCTTAGAGCCAAAGGAAAGATATAGGCTCTTCTAGTATTTAAGATCCCATCCAAACGTAAGTATCAGGCTAATGTGTGTATCATCCTGCAGAAGTGCCGAATTCTCCGTTATATAATAGAAGCCTACATAATTAGTGTACACTAATTAATCATGTTATACCAGACATCTAAAATCACGTGAAATTAGTTTCACTTCTCATGTAAAGAACTAAACAGAGAGGATTAATATGAGGCTGCTTTATATCAGCTGAGAATATGGTTCTAAAAATAGTATTTTTTCTTTATTAATATGTATCTCTGAATAAACAGTTTTATTGATTGATGACTGATACACTGAAACATAGTATATGCTATAAAGTGTGATTAATATATAGTTTTAATATCCTTTGTGTTGTTTTTCCATTATAAGCAGGGAGTAAAAATATTTCCAAATTGTCCACATGCCTAGCTGGCTCAAATTGATGAGTGCAGCTCTTAGAGCCTTACATCATTGATAATCAGATAATTAATATAATTTGCAACATTCTTCAGACATAAAAAGAAAAAGAAAAGAAAGACTAAGGAGGACACTAGTTACCACTAGCTTATTCGGAAGCAAAAAAGGCTTAAAAAGATGAAATTTGATCAAAATAAATAAATACTTGAAAACTTTCAGGTTATCACTTTCAGACAAAAATGTCTCTAATGTTAATAAGGGACGTAGGCCAAAGGCTTTAGAAGTTGCTAGTCTTAAAAAAAACCCCATGATTTATTTGATTTTTTTCCAACTTGAATGTCATGAACCAGACATACATAATTATATTATTTGTCTTATGCAAGCGAACAAGAATAAATTAAAACTGGACATGTTGCAACAGGGCTGTTGACATTATATACAAAGTCTGCTTATTGTCATAAGATACTCTTAACCTTTAAGCCAAAATCTTTCAAAACTATTAGTGTTAAATCTAGCAGCTGTTGTCAAATTTTTCCCTTTCTCTGCTTTATGCATTGTGCTTTATTTGAAATGTTTGTTATATTTGTGTATATAACTTTCTGCAAGCTGTCCCTTGAAAGCTCAGGGGATTAGATGAGTAGGTTGAGCTGGTTCAAAGGAACAAAAGTTAACAAATTAAAAGAAAACTTTCTAAAATGAATGTGTAAACCATTAAAATATTTAGCTGTATTTGCATTGGATAGTTTCCTCTATATAAAACAGTATGGATTGTTTAAATAAATGGGGTTAAGGGAAACTTATTTCTACTGTAAAGTTTATTAAAGTTTTAGGAATGATGGCCTCAATCCTTCAAACGCTTACGTGTTTAACTTAAGGCATGGAATAATCTCATCCCAGCAATGCTAGCCAGCCCTCACAGCTTCATCTTCCAGCAAGACAAAAACACAGAGGGCATCCAAAGACTGGAAAAGGAGGTAAGGGTTTCCCCAGTACTTCTGTCTAGCCCTTGCATGAATGATTAAGCCACAGTCTAGAAACTATGTTTCCTGGCTATCTGTGAATAGTGAGTGAGTCTCTGAAGGTATTATTACAAAAATAGGCTCAAGTGGCAAGAGCCTCAGGGTTCACATAAGAAGTAGAAGGACGAATTGGCAGGCGTTGGACTATTGAAGTGCTTGGTTTTTGAAGAGCGAATTTGCAGGAAGATGAGGGCAGATGCCACGTATCTGGTAGCATACGGTGTATCCTAACCGTAGTTTAGCATGCTGCAAAGTCACCTTAGGAGATTCTTCATCTGGCACTGACCAAAGCACAAGGACAAGATTTTTACGTCCTGTGCTGTGCCTGGAGAAACAGACCCGATTATGAACTGGGGCTCAGCGATGGCCTAACACAACGATGCTGCTCTGAGGATCCAGGTTATTTCTCTAATTCAGTGCTGCACATGTTGGTGTACTGGCCCTACAGGGATGACTCAAGCAGACCTCCAGGTACTTGTTTATGTGAGACACGTCACATGGAGTAAGGAAAACACTTGGAATTTTACACATCTGCTCTTATGACCAGAGGGAAGGATAACTTATGTTAAGATGAATCAGAAAGCAAGGGGCTGGGAACTCTCCTTCTCGCTGTGCTAATTTGGTTTAAATCTCATTGGGGCGTGTTACAGCACCTTTTCCTTCACACTGAGTTTGAAAAACAGTTAGAGCTCCCTTTCAGACAGAGTCACTGAGGCAATAGATGCCTCCCTGCAGAGGAAGTTAGGTGCAACTCTGGAGTAAGAATTGACTATATCAACCCAAGGCGGTCCACTTTCTAAACTCAAAGTTAGATCAGTTAGATCCACATAGACCTTTTTGCAAGAAGAATTCTAACAGGAAAAATCCAAAAAGTACACAGAGGGGAACAGTAAGTTGAGAGAGTTCCAGAGACGATAGGATTGTGTGCATGAAAGGAAGACCTTTTTCTGGTCAGAGAGCTAACTGAAGGAAATTTCCTCAGAAAGGAAATTAAAAAATGAAATTAAATAAAATCTCATCTTCTTATTGAGTGCTCCTGAGCTCAGCAAGAAAGGGTGTTACACTGTATTTGCAAGCAGGCAGGGCAACATCAAAGAAGTATCTATTTCATTCTGGTTTAAGAATTAAAATATGTTCCAAAGTGCTGAATACCAGTTCCAGGTTAGAAAGGATGGAACTTTCCAAGAACTTCACAGAGTTACTCAGTAAAACCAGAGGGAACTTAGTACCTATTGTTTTTCCATGTTGCTTTGATATTTCCATCCAAACTGAATAACACTCTCCCTGAAATTTCTTTCTCTATATCTAGTATTATAACTGCAGGTCCAAATTGCCTTTCGAATCTAGCTTAAGATTTTAGGTGCATATATCAGAACATTCTCTACTATTGTGTGTTCAGGTTTCTAAACTAATTTTCCAGACTTCAGTTAATGCCTTTTTTTCTCTCAGGGGAAGAAAAAAAAAAAAAAAAGAGAGAAAAAGAATGCATGAAAAGTTTTTCTTTTCTATGTGAGACTTACAAATATTGTCACTAGATCTAATCAGACTAACCTGCTGAGTACATGACATTTAATATAGGATTGGTTTACAACTCTTTCTCTTCATGATTCTTGCACTATCAAACCTATTATTTCTCATACAACTGGTAAAGAATTAAGATCTTGCTTCCACAGCCAAAACCAAAGAATGTTGACTTTACTCATTAGTCAGTCAAGTTTTTCAGTTTCTCTTGCAGTCTTAACCATCGACATATAATTACCAGGAAAGCCAAGTAGATTACCATCCCGTATATTCCAAAACCTGAATTTAGATAAAAATTTCTTGATCCATGCAAAAATACTACAGTTCAGAAAAATGTACACGAACAGTAAAGTGCTAAAACTTTAAATTTAGTACCACAGCAGTGAAATGTAGTTAAGTTACTGGAAAATTATATGGTAAAAAAAAAAGAGTAAGATTAGTATGTGCTAGATCTCAATATCTGGCACTCAGTGCACAGGATGGACCCTTTTATCTATCTGAAAGCCAAGCACAAAGCTTAAGCTGATTCTTTAGACTCCACATGTAGTAAAAGGTGAAAATTGAACACCTCCAGAAGCTACTTCTTTCCTGTATTAAAATGTTCTTCTTTGCTAAATGTGTTTCTTATTCTTCAAGGCAGACCAACAAAATGTTTAACTTCATTTGCCCTCTATGGCTCTTACCCTCACTTTTCATCTAACTGGAGACAATGCAACAGAACTGGTACAGTGGACACCAGAGCCAATATCAGTGACTTAGTGCTGTCTGCCACCTGGGAAGTAAATCTTGCTTCTCAGCAAACAACTACTGCTTGCATTTCTGTGGTGCAGTTAACACTATCTGTAGCAATAAGCCCGGCTGTGTTATCCTGTCCATCACTGTGCTCTAGCACACCGCTCCCGACCCCATCACACAGAGGAGCAGGCAGGAGAAGCTGTCCTGACCAGTTAGCAAAAGAAATAAGGAAAATAATAGGTGTTGAAGATGATACACAGAGCAGAGGAAACAAAAATTATGACAAGCCAGATCCAAGATTTCATTAAGGTTTTTTGGCTTTCTCTGGGAACTTGATTAAATGTCAACATGAAGTGGGCAGGAAAGATGGCAGAGAGAGTGGTGGGAGGGTGGGTTTTGGAAGCCAGGTGAGACGCCGGCAGAGAATCTACAAGTGATACTCTGCCAGCAGACACTTGAGAATACACACAACCAAAACCATGCACAGCACCCTTACGGTGCTCGGAGACCTGCAAAGTGCTTGCTGCAGCCACCAAAACTGCTCGGTGAGCGTCACCTTCACGCAACCCATGCATTGCCTCTCCTCGCTGCCCCTGCTGTCACCGACCAGTCATTGTAACAGCCCCTGTGCACCAAACAAAGACTGTCTGCAGTTCAGACAGTCTTTCAAGGGAAAAGAAGAAAGACGTATCTGTGATAATTTTTAACAATTGCCCCAGCAGCTGGTGTGTTCTCTCATGTACCAAAGATGCATTCATGGACAGGACCTTGGCCCCTGGATAATCTCCCTTTCTGCACAAGAGGAAACTAGTGGCTTGTATTCTATTGTAATGATTTCTGTAGCTTTTGGATGGCCTCCTCTTTAGAGAATGTGATATACACAGAGCTCCTTCCGCTTACTGGTGGAGGCTGGGGAGGAGGAGAGTGGGGAGCACAACCAGTAATATTTATTTGTTCGGATAATTTACTAAAGGTTTACTAGAATAATCCCATGGAAAGATTCACTGTTCTTTGCTATAGCATGGACTGGAAGATTAAGTTTGTTTGTAAAGCTCTAAAATGACCCTAGGCTGATGGAAGATATGTTATTTAACAAGCTCTCTGGTTAAAACAAAAAGCTTGTTTAGTGGCAATGAGCACTATCACTTTGTATTAACTGAAGTTCAAGTTTAGCTGTTTGGACATAGGCAAGATGCTTTCTTTCTGGTGTTCATGAGGAAAGTCTGGAGTAAGGAATGCAGATCTGAACAGGAGATATAAGGAAATTGTTTACCTGGGTCAGAAAACAAAAAAAGATACATTACAGAAAACATATGGTTGCTATTTAATTTATACTTTATCATTTTTCATTCTGACATTAACATTGTTATGAGTGGGGTGAGAGCACTGTACATTGTACGATGTAATATAAAATGAGGGTTACCACTCCTTGCCAGAGGAAACGTGATTCAGAAACAATTTGGAGGCAATTGTAAGGTGATGTGGCACAGAGAACCAGAAGCTATCGAAACTTTAAACATCATTCCTGGACAATATAAGACTTGCTGCAAAATGACTTGTAAAAACATGAAAATGTTACTTTCCTGACCCCAGAGAATTAGAAATCTTTAAATATCAGTTCAAACAATGCCTCTTAAAGGGCACCACATTTTTTCATTGCCAGCTACCATTATTTTTAACAGTTTGTTAAACATACCGCAATAAAGAAAGATTAATGGCCAAGATATAACCCAAAAATGCAGAGGGCCATGTTGAGATCTATTACATGCAGGACATCAGTAGTGAGGCATAAAGGGAGTATTTAATTGAAAAATTTAGCCTCAAAACTTTCATGAAAACTAAAGTAGGTGATTAATATGGAAACCAAGTGTTTGGGGAAAATAAAGTGAAAGATTATTTTTAAAAAAGATAAAACATAAACAACATTTTATTAAGGAGAACAAAAAAATAATAACAAAATGTTACTACAGGAATTGAAGAACAGTAAAAAGGGGATGAAGAAATTACAAAAATGCAAAAAATATAAGTGTATTTTTTTGTATTTAATCAACAAAACAATTAAAACCATGTGTAAACCATTTCTTGATGACTTCTCTAGAAACATACTTAATTTAAAAATTAAGGAGAAATGTAGTGTAAATACTGAGATTCTTCTCACACTGTTGTTGCATCTAAAATTTCTTTGTCTATTTTAAGATATTTGTTTACTGAAAATGGAGAGTGATAGGAGCTTCTGCAGAAGGGAAATGAATCTATTTCTGAAGTATGAAAAGCATCCTGGAAGATGACCACCTGAAGTTAAAACATAATTTAAAATTGCTAATCTTCAGTGAGAATAAAAACTGTGATGTTTAAATTTTTGTGTTGCAAAGATTAACTCCTGCTCCAAACCAAAGACACGAACAGAACATCAGCATTCTATTCTCTGTCCAGCACATTTACAGAACTGAATGCATACTGGACTGATGATTTTTAAGAACACCAGTCCTGTAGGTGCCCATTCAGCTAAACCTAAACACCTTGTTGCATGGGGTCAAAAGTCGAAGTGCTCAAAGTGATGTGAGTCTCCTCTGCAACTGGAAGTCATGTCTCTTGGGACTTTCAGGTTGGGTAAACATTTGACCAGCTATTTTTGCTATTTTTAAAAAATATTAATTTTGTATGCTCACTTTTATTAGACTGGTCTCTAAATGTCACCTTCTCAAAGTATGACAGACCCTTCTGTGCTTTCCAGTGTTTACATTTTCAACATGAATTGAAAATCAGTATTGTGAATAAAATTATTTTCTGATTTAAAAAAAAAAATAGTGTGGAGATTTTCTAGCCTGCATGGGGGTAAACCCAAGGCCTTGGATTTGTTTTCACTAATACCAAAATGCGTAGTGATGAATGGTCGCAGGTCTCCAGCTTCCTAAGATAATATCCTCAATGTCAAGTCACAACCCATTTCAATACTTCACTTTGGTTTTGGCCAGAACATCCTGAAAAAAATTATTTTAAAACCTTTTCCTCATGTAAAAAATGTAGATTTTTTTGTAGCTGTATTTTCTGATGAAAAAGTCACACAAAAAATTCTCAGGAGATATTTCAGGTTACTTTTCTAAGGTCTCCTTTTTGTCTCTGAGGTCTCAAATATACTTTCGTTATGAATGCTAGTACCCTCACAAAATAAGATGACTTGAAGAACTGGAACTTCAGGAAAAATAAAGAAAATAGTATTAGGTTCATGTTAAGATGATGACAATATTAAAATGTAAATGAGGGTCCTGATCATGTTTCAGTAACGAAACAAAATCTCTTTTAAGATAGTTGAAAGCTTGGTTTTCTCTTAATAAGAACATTAATTCTGAGGGGTAAAAAATATTCTGCATTTACGGGGATTTTTTTTATTTTATTTGTCATTTCAAAATATTAGAAATTGTCAAGAAATATTAGAATTTGTCTCAATGAGAAAGTGTATATGTGTATACGTAAATACGTATGCAGTCTGCTTATATAGTAAGAATACACACATGAAGGTACACAACAATCCAGGCAGCAATTCCACTATATTTTCTTAACATTTTCTGGTCTCCAGGATGTCAGAGTTTTTGGGAGATGTGCCTCGACACTCTTGAAGCACACTGGACATTTATGGGCTGTTAGCCTGATGCTCACACTCATTGTGACTGGTTAAATCTACTGTGCACATCCTGGTGTGAAAAAGTCTGGTGTAGAAAATGCAAAATTAGCCACTGATTTCCTTGTAAACTAAGTAAGCAATCTGCATCTCTTTCTGACTCAGATTTTTAGCTTAAGAGAAATTGTTTAAATACAATGAATATTGAAATTTTGTACTACTTAATTTGAGCAACTTTGAATACGGGTATCATTATTGCTACTATTTTTTTCCTATTGACGGTATAACTTTAGCCATGAGTAAAGAGATTTCAAAAACGTACACAGTTGTCGATGAAATGTTCTCCTTAAATCTAATGACCGAAAAGCTACAATATTGATTTATTGATCGTTATATAGTCATCATGCTTAACATCATGGAATATTTATAAATAACATTTGAAGAGTTGATACTTGAGTAATAATCCTTTTAGTAAATGGTAAATAATTTCTTAGAGGTTATTATAGAATGAACAGATCAATAACACCTACTAATGTGCTTGTAACCATCCACAACGATTTCTAGTATCCAATTGCCAACCTCTGTACAAACCATTTATATTGAACCCTTAATATAACGCTTTATTACTATATTAAAGTAGTGATTTACTTTGTCATACATATGAGGTTAATTTACTGTATGTCTGACCCTACAGTTCTGCATTATAGAGGAATCCTCTGAAAAGTCATAAAAGATAAGATAGCCAGAGATGCAATTGTTGAGTTGGGTCTCTTATTTCCTTACCTGAAATGTTTCACCTGCAATTTCTGTCTTTGTCAGTAGGCTGACATTTTAAAGAGATTTAGTAGGAAACTATCTTGAAAGTTATGAATTGCCCTTCAGAAACAGAAGAATGAGAACAATGTTGCCTTCTTATGGTCCTCACACACCAGAGAAGCTTCAGTCCAGGTTTTGTTTCGCTACCGGTGTGAACTGACATCAGTTCAATAACATGCCACTGGCTGGTAGATATTTGCGAGGAGAAAGTGATCTCTTCAGATTTGAGGAGACTTAGAAGTCTGTAGACACAGAAACTTGCAGCATCAAGTTAAACCAATTAAAAAAAAACATAAGAGAAACAGTCTGGCAAGGTCATACACACTGGCAAACCAAGGATCTCAACTGCGGCTCTGGAAAGGAGATGCACAAGTAAGATTTTTTTCCCATGACTCTAAAGTCAATATGTACTTCTAGAGGCATACTCAGCATTCATCCTGCTTCACATCTTTGGCTCCTCCTTTTAATTAAGCATTAAAATCTGGTGCCTCTGCTGGTGTTTCAGAGTGCAACAAGCCAGGAGATGCCAAAAAAAAAAATTCAAAAGTGCATCACCTATTTTCTGTTTCCCTCTCACTCTTTTCCAGAGTGAAACCAAAGGTTACAGAGTTATCTAGGGTATAAACTACTCTAATTTAACTTTCCTCTGAACTGTTTTGGAGTAGATCCACAATTTTTTATATGAACAGAAGCAGGGGATACAACTTCAGCTTCCTAATGCAGCCCTGTAAACTCAGACTATTGAGTTGTTCTAGGCTTTTCTCTGTGACTCAGAGACTGATTGAAATCTTTGCATAGCAGTATAGTGCCACTTCACAAGAATCTGTAAGACTTCAGCTGAAGTACCTCCACAGGAGATGAGGAAAAATGCAGTTCTAATCCTGCTAGAACTCAAGAAAATGTCTGATTTGGCTTCAAACCAAGTATTCTAAGTAATTCCCTCTAGGGCTAGGGAGAAACTGGGGAGAGAAATGAAAAGAAGGGAAAGCTGTAATTTATAATTTTAAAATTAGGAGTCTAAAGGGGTAGTTATGAAGCATTTTTATGATTTGGAAAATCCTGCTGTTTAGAACTTTGGGAAATGTTGTTCACTATCTTATTTGTTTTATTTCTGAAATTGACTAAATACCATCTGGAGAAGATGACAACCATAAGTACAGTAGCAAATAATAGTGAAATGATAAATTACACAATTTTTAGAGACTTAAAAAATAAAGCAAAACAAAGTTTATTTTCAATGTTGTGTAACTCTGATTTACCAAATTGTCGGTTTCTACAGATCTTTCTTTCCAAAGACCAATAAAAGCCCAGCTGATTTAAAATAGGTTATTAAACTTTCGTATGTTTTTGTATTTGAATACATTAACATAATAGAATAATGGATTGTAAGTAGTTCATCAGTAAATAATCCACAATTATGGAGTTTGCAGACTGATTGAAAATAAATAGCTGCATATTGTGTAATTAAGCCATAATCAAATGTCTCTCTATATACAAATGATAAAGTGTCCCCTTGGGCCATGGCCATGTGCTGAGAGTTTTATTTAGTTCAATAGCAAAAGCCTTTCTGTGCCAAGTTTACACAAAAGAAAAGTTAGTGAATTGCTAGGAATAAAGTTGACTGATCTCTCCATACAGTGTAATAATTAGAGCCAGCATTACTCTGTGCACGTTTTGGACACAGACTTTTGCAACAGCTAGCAAAATTAACCCTCCCTGGTATTCAGCAATGATGTTCCCTGGCTAAAGAATTACTGTATTTTGGGTTGTATGCAAAGCCAGTATCATTTTAATTTATTTTTGTTGTATATTTCGTTATTAACACAATTAAACTTTATTTTCAAGCAATGAAAGTCGAATTCATTATATTTTAATATCATCTCAAAAATGATGAGTTTAAGATTCTAAGCAGAACCAAATGCGCATCCTAAATTGCATCGGAGACTCTCAAGTGATGGGACTTGGACATGCAAGTAGATATAGGAGTTCAGCATTTCTGTTTACTGGTCTAGGCAAGAATATTTTAAAACAAAAATCATCACTTTTTCAATTTAGCCTTTCACTGAGAAAATAACGTAGTGGAAGGAAAGAGTTGATTATCTTTCTATCAGAAGAAAATTATTTACATTTGAGACAGAGATTATTTAGAAGAACATTTCAAAATGTTAGAAAATCTTGAAAAGGGAAATAGCATTTTAGCATGTAGAATATGCAACTGAAAATAGTTTCTTTCAAAAGGGGCCTAGATGCACGTGGGTGAATGTCTCTAAACGAGAAGGCTGTCCTCTGTAACCTTTTAAACAGTGCTACTAAAAACTCTGCTATACCTGTTGTTTAACTTGAAGAGGTATAGACTTGGATTTTTCATCGCAAGCCTGAGATCTGTGCCTGAGATTTGATCTGTGTAACACCCTTTGGTTACCATTTTCCATGCTGTGCATTCAGATACCAGTAACAACCCTCAGAAATCAATACTGCTTTCTAACAATCTGAATTATAAACAGTTCATAGCCCTGGAAAATTTAGTCCTGGGAATTATGCAGCTGTCGGTGGTTTTGCAGGATCTGGCCTACTGTATAATTTATAGCCTTCAAGGGGTTCTCTGGGATTAAGAACTCATAAGGTGAATTGAGTTTGATAAAGCCTCGAACAGAATCAGGAGTCATAGTCCCTCTGGGGTTGTTAGCTTAATGCCAAAAGCCGGTATCTCAGAGAAAATGAGCTCCAGACAAACTCTTAGGGTCTTCAGTTGTACCCTTGGTGTAGGACTACATAACACTGCCTTACAATCACTTCTCTGCTGTGATACTAATTTTACTAATCACAGCACAATTCTGGAGTTCAAGTCAAAGCTCAACTTTTTCAACCATATTGATGCCTTTATAACCACAGCAAGTATTATTCTGTCTTTTGACTCAACTGTATTTCTTGGTGCTTTGTACGTCCTATACTATGAAGCTGCCTGACAGTTTAATTCGTAATGTTGAATCCTGTTTCTTTGTTAACTTCTCAAAGTTCATCTATTTTCTCATCTTTCAATAGCTTAAAACTCATTGCTGGGATTTCAACTGGAGTTTAGGATCAGAGGAAGCACCTTTTTGATTCTTACCACTTTCATGAGGTACTTTAAGGAGACCTCTTTGCCATAAGAAGTTTCTCTTTGTCAGGCTGCTGATTTCACCAGAACAGTTTATTTACTGCAGTGAACCAGGTCCATATATATTTTTTTCTTATATATTTTTTTCTTATAAAGGAATATAAAGAATTAAGCAAAGTCAATGCTTCCGTTGAAGTCAAAACTTTGTAATAGGTAGCATTTCATCTTGTGTGCTACTTCAGTTGTCCAGTAACTTTCATGGCCCCATGAATAATTCACTTGTAGGGAAGCCAGATCAGAGGTAGAAAATTAGGCATAGGCTACTCTGAAGTAAGTGAATGTGTGGATTTTGGGATGCTGCACTTAATGTGATCTCACTTGTCCCCTAATAAAAGTTCATAAGAAGGTAAAATGTAAATATTAGAGAGCAGCTGCTGTGAGCTTAATCCAGGTTCCATTAATGAAGATATTTTGCTCCCAGTGCTGGATCAGAATCTGACATATTGTTTTCTTGCATTTCATGTATACACCTGCAAGGCTTTTGGTTAAAAATATGTGGTATGTTTTACATAAACTCTTTTCTAAAACTAATTTTGAAATATTTATAGATTGGTAAAATAAGAGGGAATGCAGAGAAACAAACTACTGGTTTGTGCTCTGACTGTACATTTGAGGGGAAAGGCTTTGCAAGAAGAGTATAAATACACTACCATGCCTAAAAGAAACAAAGCATGATACACAGTACTATGTGAGAGACAGAAAGGCACACAGTCCAAGAAGGAACAATTTAGTCAAGACCTCCTTTCATCTCCTTTAAATATTTCAAATACATATTATTTCAACTCGACTGTTTACTTCCTAAGATGCTGAGCAAGACTCACTCTTATTTAAATCAGCTCTGGTACCACTACCACTGAGATGTTTCTCCTAATGCAAATCTGAAAAATAAAATGTAAAAAACCCCACAATCCTCTTAATGCTGGGAGACAGAGTCCGGAAAAGGGGAAATGGTTATCACAGTTTAATTTGCAGAATAAGCCAAAAAAGAAAATAAAATAAAGGTCCCTGATAAATGAGAAATAGTCCCATTATGTTATTATTCTGTTACCTAAGAAACTATCTTCAAAACAGAAGCCCTCATAAATACTCTGGAGATGCATCAGACACTTTTCCCTGCTGTACGACATTGTGTATATGGTTTGGCAGGAGTTCATTGCGTAGAAGATAAACTAGCACATAGTGCCAGGATTCTATTACTCTTGACCCTGACCTTTGGCTGCATGCTGTTTCCAGTTGCACTCCATCTTTAAAAAAGAAGACAGCGCCCATTTTTTTACCCTTTCTTTTTTAACTTCTGTTTTTATTCTTCTCCATAATCTACCCTCTGCCTGATATATATTTGAAAAACAGGTTTTCTGATCTCATTTTTTGTTTTGTTTTGTTTTTTTAAATTTCTGTTTTTCATTCCTTAAAACCAGCAGTAGTGTCCTGCCAAAGTTGGCTTTCCCATTCAGAATTCTCCTCTTTTTATTATCTCCAAGCACTGACTTTTCTCAGTCACTGCAATAACTAGCTTAATAATGTGGAAGAGTGTAACGTATCCTAATCGCAGAGAAAATACGTTCTTGGAAATGGTTTGGTTTTCTATGCTATATTTACGATTCTCTGAACACAAGATATCCATGTATCATTACCAACTGAAGTTATTAGTAATAAAGTCATGGGAAAGGAGATGATATTTTCATTGTTATGGAGTCAGTGTTTAGACCTGTGAACTCCAACCAGAAGGGTGTAGAACCACATGGGACATGTGGCAATTTTTAAATATGTCTCTTTGTTACAAAATCATGATCTCTACCAGAAGTCCAAAAGCACTGCCTAAGGATGTGATAGTTTGCAAGGCACTTTGATAAAGAGCTACAACATGAGTACTTGGTAAACTACAGAGATTAGATTAGGCCACAGGAAAACAGAAGGATATCCTTGAAAGTTTATAGCACCTTCTTCTCTACTCCTAGTTCAGGAAAAACTCCCAGTGAAGTCACTGGGAATTCTGTTTTTCTTAAGCAGGACAAAATTAGGTCTCCGTTTTCCCAGTAGGGATCAGGCTAACTGCCATGGATGAAAATGTTTTCAAATAGAAAACAAAATAAACGTTTTTTAGCTACCTCTGGCTGTCTGCAGTGGACTTTAAAGAAAACCAAAAAGAATCCATCAGGATTTTCATTTTGTGAACGTTGCAGTAATCTGAGTATACTCATTTGTTTGTGCAACATTTGTATAATAAACCAGAATACATACAACAAAACCCCAGACCCTCTGTTTTTAAAGGACATGTGAGTCAATAGGATTTCACAGAAATGCTATACTTGCAGTATAGAAAAAAAATTAGAAATCCAGTATATCACAGTCAGACAAAAAATCTCTTGTGCATTAAAGACAACAAAGATGTGTTGCAATACAGCGTACTTAAATGTTTAGCTTACTTTAGAAACAGAAAATGTTAGCACTGCAATTATAAACTACTAATACTGGTTTGTGTTTGAGGGCCAGCACTGAAAATGATATGAGCAAACTTTTTTACAGGAATTTTTTCTTTATCTAACTCTTTCATTCCACCTACAGTTACCAGAAAGTGTGGAAAGAAGAAGTGGAAAGCATGAAAGGAATAAAGCCTCAAAACTTTGAGATTCACTAGAGGTCCTAAGTATCTTTGATTGGTTTTCGCTTAGGTTGTATGATTGATAAAAGTTATGCTTTGTGACTCCAAGACCCATCTTTGCCTAAAAGTTCTGTCCCTCTTAAAGGCCACAAAAATTATCATGAAGTTTGTAATAAACAGTAGCTGACATACAGAAATAATGCAGAAAAAGGCAGATATGAAAGGAAGAGAGATTTTTTTAGGAATTCTAAAAATACCAAAAAGTATTAGAAGCAAGAATTTAGGGATTTGCCTGATCCCCTCAAACTGTTGCCTCAAGACTACACAAGTGCAGGGTAGCAAGGAAAACATTGCCTACACCCTTTTGTTGGCCTGGTAGCCAAATGACAAAGGCACACTAATAAATCCTTTTACATTATAGAACAGGGTGTCTGCATTCAAACTGCCCTCAAGGAATGGTTCTTGGAATGTGCAAGTTCCCAGACAGATAGTGTTATTTGATGTGAGCCAAAAGGGCATCAGGGAATAGATTAACAATTTTAACCACTTGGATAACTGTTCTTGTGCCACCGCCCTGATCCTGACCACTTTGCTAATACAGTTGTAGTTAAAAATTCTGCGTCCAAGCTGGTTTACATACCTATTTCCAAACTGTGAAATGTCAGAATCACTACCTAAAGTTATCCAGGCATTTACCAGACTACATTAGAGGAGTAAACATTTCTGTATTCATTATGCAGTTGGGGATACCTCCCAAAAATTCCCTTCAGAATAACTTGGAATTTTATGATGAAGCTACTATGTCAGAAAATAGAATCTTGGTAAAATCTGATCGCCAGTCCAAAAAGATGAGAAATTTTAACCAAGGTTTTAGGCAGGCATCCTAAAACATATACAGTTCACAAGGAAGTAGGGTGAAGGGATATCTAATGTGTGAGTCTGGGTGGTCTTCCGGTGCTGAGGTCTTCAAGATTGTGGGGATTATGTAGATGATTCCATTTCTATCAATGTTTGCAGTAACACTGAGACTGAACAGTAGAGCACAAAGACAAACTGAAAAAGGAAGTACGATTTCATCTAAAAGAAGACGCGTCTAACTATTCACATTGATTAGTATGCTGTCATATAGAAGACAGTATGTGAAAAAACAATCTTTATTTTTCTTTTTATTGAAAGATATGTTTCCTTGATGTTACTGATATCAGTTGCTTTCTTCACTTAAGTTTCATGACTAGTTCGGTAAATTTTAGTCTATGATTTATAAAAGGTTTTATTGCTCTTTTTTTACCTTTTCCCCAATTACATGGTCATGTTCTCTTCCTTGTTCTTGGCAGTATGTGGTCACTTGGCTTAGGGAGCTCATCCAACAGTCTGTGTAGTCCCATGAGTAACAGCACATGCAGATGATCCTAAAGCTAGAAAACATGACCATTTCTGAAAAAGCAACAGCACCAAGAAAAGAGAAGCTGTTGCAGTGAAGAAAGGAATCTTTTCTCTGTGCCAGAAGGGGATAGAACAAAAAAAAAAAAAAAAGGCTTTCATGGCTGAAAAGGTGATTAAAGTTAAACATTAGGAAAAACTTTCCAGCGGTACAGATAGTGAAGAACTGAAACACATTGCTTAAGGGGAGTGTGAAATTACCATCGTTTCAAGTCTTTAAAATGGCTGTTTTTCTAACATCAGTCCACAATGTCCTTAGCAGAGCTGGTTCTGTCTTGGAGCAATGTAATGTACCATATGACCTCTCAAAACTCTTTTCCAGTTCCATTTTCTGTGACTGCATGATTGGATTCAACAAGTTGCTAATCCATGCCACGTCACACTGCATGATAAGTAGAAGTTAAAGGGGAGTGACAGTCCAAAAAGAAATATTGTCTTCTTTTCTTCGTAACCTAAGTCGGCATTTGCCCAGCTTCATCACCGCAATGCCTGGGTGGGAGAAGAGGGACTGAGTTGTGACCTTGACAGGAATGGTGTCTTTCTGAGACCTTAAGATTCTTCGTTTTCCTTCTTTCTAATGAGTATAATTATGTCACAGGCCTAACGAGTGTGATCCTCCAGATGGAAGCCATTTCAGAAGTATTATGGATTAACTGTTCTCCAATCGACAGAATTCTGCCCCAAAGAAGTAACTGAAGACGGTATCTAAACCCAAATACTTAAGTTAAGCAAATATTCCTCTAGAGGTTTTCCAAAGTACTTATCAAACAACTGCTTCCTCTGACAAGGTAGGCAACTTGTTATTTCAGGAGCACTGTTTCCCAAATCTTCAACTGTAATAGCGAATTAAATATGCCAAGGACTGTTCTCTTGCCTAAAAGTCAAACGCCGAGAGGCCTGGCTCTGTCTAAAATATTAAATTACTTTATCCTCCAAAACAGCTATTGGGAAGAGTTCATGCTAAGTTCTGAGTTGTGTCAGAAATCATTCAGAAATGTGTTGATTGACCTTGTTGAAAAATCAAATGAGAGAATTTAACAGTCTAGCTGCTGAAATATGAGTGGTTGGGAGCACTCCCTAGTCCTATTTAATTTACTTGTGTGCAAGGCACATAATGGCTAAAAATTTGGTGAAATTTGTACAGCTAATGTGAGATTGAATCTCACTATGAAGTGTGTTAAATAGATAAAGAATCAGAGTATATTTTTTAACACATAGGGAGGAAAGTTACAAGTAAACTGATAAATTCCTGCAGTTGCAGCTGCAAAGATAATCTTGGCCCAATTAAAACAAAATAAAATTGCACAAGCACCTGAAATGTTCCTTTTCTCATGATAGTTTATCTGCTCCATGGTGCATTCCTGGGGCATAATCCCTGAGTTTATCTGAGAAACATACTTCAAAACCCATCTTCAGTGAGTCAGCAGGGCATGAAAATAAAGGAATTCACATAAAACTAGGCAGCCCTTTGGGAGATACCTGCTTCTCAGGTAAACACTGTAAAGAGACTCACACTATCTAGAAGATGAGTCAAAGGAAAAGCATGTAGGCAACTCTGATACAGTAAGAGCAACTAAATATAAAAGTATTCCAGGAACTCAGTGAAATATTTATGGGTATTATTTAGTAAATTTAAGATATTAGAAAAGTACTTATAAAATATTATTAGCAAAGAAGCAAAGAAGAGGACATCTGAGGGTTTACTTATGGTAGAAAGAGAACCTAAGGACAACAGGAAAAAGCAAAGCAAATAAGATAATTTATATTTATCTGCAAAAGCAACTAAGGCAACAAGATAGAAAGACAGCAAGAGGTATCAGGTTGAGAACTTGGTGTTATGATTATGTAGCAATATTCCTGGGTCAGTCATGAGGGAAAGGAGATGGGCCCAGGAGAACAATGGCATGGAATCTACCCATTTATAGAGATTGGTTTATTTTAGAAGGGACTGTATTGTAGTAATGATTGACATTTATTTTATTTATTCACAAGTGCCATGGTTACCCAGACAAGCTTTGGTTACTGTGTTCTGGGCGTTCAGTGCGTATGAGGCTGTCTGCACCCCAAGAAGCCAACATCTGAATTGGGTAGCATGTTTAGATTCAACTGAAAAAGAGAGCTACATCATGACAGGAATTATTTTAAAATTACAGAGGTTCAGCAAACAGACCTTATCTTAGCCTCATGACAGCACAATGCTTCAGATTTCACCCTTTCATTCTTAACTTTAGGAACACAAGATATCGGAAGAATTTTGATCTTCAAATAACAACACCGCCACTACACATAGCTAGGATTTCATTACTGGTGTGCTTTGAGAAAGGTACTACCTCTTACAAGGGTGTGCCATGAACATACCAAGAAGAAAGAAGCAGAAAGCTTTGAAAATATCTTGTTCTTTCTGTCCATAGTTCAGTGGACCTGTAAAGTGTATTCCCAAAGGTGCAGTGTCTTAAGAGGATTCAAAGAGACACTGAACAAGAACAGGGAAAAGAAATCCACTGGTGATTACTGACAATAAAACCTGGCAAACTCAGAACATTCCCTAAAATAGTTGGAAGGTGAGATATCCGAGGAAGTATCCTTTAGGCTTCCCTGGTTTTGCTGCTTTTCAGGTGTCCCTTACTGCCAGTGTTAGTCACGGTATGCCTGTTATTATGAACTCATGTACTGGAGCAGCAGCTGAACAGTATCCTGATTCATACATGGACTATGTCCAAGGTGCACATATCTTGGTCTTGTGTAACAGGGACCACATGGCACAACACAGATCAAGAGTGTAGCGTGTCAGTCTCCTTTCCCTCTTCTTTCTCTCCTCCTCCCTAGGAAGACTGTGCAAGCAACTAGTTTTGCTACTTCTTGGGCCAAACAATGAATGATGTCTGCATTATTTTAAAGGAATCCTTCTTTGAACTGCTCTTGGAGTTTCTACATAAAGGTCACGCATCCTTGCGTGGAAAGCAGAACTGAGGTTTATGGACATATTTCAGACTATTAACATTAAAACAGGGATTGCCAATTACTATGTATTTTGGGTGTCAAGAAACAAGCCTCAGGCTCTGGAAACTAGTCTCAATGGAAACATAAAGCAGTTGTACTGAACTGATTTGGCATGCACTCTTTATTTTACTACTATTTACTAAAATTTTCAAATTTAGTCCTACAACGAGAAGAAAAAAATCCTCATACTGTCATGACAAAATCTGCACTGTTGCGATAAGAAGATCATTCCGTAGAAGCAAACTGTAACACATAGAACTGTCACTTTTGACAAACACCATCTGTTTTGCTTAAGCTTTAGCCAACTACCAAAGGGTACTCCCCCCTTTATTGCTTTTTTCATATAACAGAACCTGAAATACAATCACTTTTGCTGATATTTCATGGGCATATATATAGGCTGATACATACATATGCATACAGTCATATTCGTATTTCTATACACACCCACACTTATATATATTTACAACTCTCTGTCTATCTAGGCATAACTACTGTGTATATCAAGTTTAGTGAGGTATGTGCTAAGTAGTTAGAAAGAACTCATTTTTATAATACACTAAAATGCAGAATATGAGTATGCAAATATATACTGTAGAGCTAGTAAAGTTTGAAAAAGACGTGTATTGAATAAAAAAAAAACCACAACAGACAATCCCAAACCCACTAGAACCTAGCTGAATTACTAAGTTTCCATTAAGATTAAAAGAGATTCTGTAGCACCAACTTTTTCATTGCTTTTGGTTCGTTATTTTGTTTTCCTATGTAGGCACAACTGGTGTTTTATCGGAATATCACAAGCCTGTTAAGCAGAACTGCTCTTGCATACATGAATAAAGTTTTTGGTAATTGTTATGGAAATAATTTGGGATAGTATTAAAGTTTCAAATCTAGCAAGACATGTTAAGTCTCAAGTTTGATCCTAGCTTGATTTTCCTTGTTCTCTGTGTGTATGTGTCCTCTTATGTGTATACATTATATTTGCATATCTTCTCAAATTTTTGCATGCTAGACATTTGGATAACACTGTATGTTCTTGAAAGATACAATCAAATCACGTAGAAATCCTTTTTTTTTTTTCTTTTCCTTAAAGATGTTGTTATTAATGGAAATCCAGAAAAAAATACAGATTCTTACAATTTTAT
Organism: Geococcyx californianus; assembly: GCA_013389885.1. Taxonomy (NCBI): domain Eukaryota; kingdom Metazoa; phylum Chordata; class Aves; order Cuculiformes; family Neomorphidae; genus Geococcyx; species Geococcyx californianus. Next base: position 68,855 of record VWPV01013865.1, read on the forward strand.
AAATACAGTCAGGCTAACAAATTGAATGTAACTCATGTTCAGCTTCAAATTGGACTTGAATCCAGCTATACTCTGTAGATCACAAAGGGTTTATATATGTATGTATGTGTGTGTATATATGTATAAAATGCACAAGTCAGTTTAAACACAGAACATATTTTTAAAATTAAGTCTTAATTTCCATCTCCATATTTTCTAAAATAAATAAAGTCTACAGTACAAATACATAAGTACAGCCTGAAATCATGGAAATAAATTTGACTTAAATGAAAGCTCAAGTTCACATATTTTCCAGTTTATACCTGGAAAATATCAGTTTTTACTGTAACTTATCTGTAAGAGCTGGTTTATGAGAATTAATGCAAATAATAAGAGTGAGAGTGAGATTAAAACACTGAGATTTCTCTTCACAGGAATATGTTCAGATTTTTCAGATTTGCTATTATTGTCCATGAGCCTGGAAACAAACCCTGATATAAACACAGAATCCAAACCACAGAACATGACTTGTTTAAAAAGTTAAATTCTGTGAAGTAAGGCAGGAAACGAGATTTATCCTTCTGGGAATTTTTTGGCATGAGCAAGGAACTAGGCATGCTCAGTGCATGTCATATCCTTCATCTATCACAGCTCTCTGAAGTAAATCAATTTCTTTTTTTGTTTTTTAAACTCAAACCAGGGGAAGCCAACACAGTCACCATCTGAAATGTGTAGAAATCCTTCTGTTTGACATGGCATTAAACAGAAGAAGGCAAATTACAGTGTGTTGCCTTAAGGATTATTGTTGCACATTTTGTGCCTTCTGGCTGTGGCAGTGTTTGTTCCTCCAAGTAAAATTAGCTGGGCCCAAGCCATTTTGCAACATTATAAAAATAAATTGCTGTACTTGACAAGTGAATGTTAAACTTGTCATTCTAAGCTAACTGCAAATTGTTTTTAGTGTCTTCAGGGTAACTTGGCAATCTTCAATAGGAACTCTACGGAAGGTCAGCTTTCTTCCTTTGAAGCCAAGTTTAAGTTATAGCTAGGGAACCAGAGCAAACACTCCTGCTCATGAGTGGGAGAAGAAACATTTCCACTGCAGCCCAAATATTCCAGATTAGACTATATCAGGTTAAAAATTTGGGATCGCACTAACATTTACATTACATCATGTTACACTTGTAGTACAACACTATTTAAACATCAAGACGGAGTGAAGTTCATCCTTAGGAGACTGGCGAAGAGTGCAGTTCTACAAGAAGTAAAAATGTGGAGGAAAGGATGTTTGGAGAATTTTGTCGTGCAGTCCCAGAGTGCTTGCTCCTGCAGGTACCCTTGGTGTCATCCTCTCAGAACTTCTCAGTCTAAGTTGAATGTTCTAACTGAGCTGACCTTGCTAGGGGACACAAAGAATAAGAAGGATTTCTGCAAGTTATGTTAGGGAGAAAAGTTCAAAGAAAGCAAGCTCCCTCCAATAAACATGACTGGCAAATTCGTAACAACAGACAAGGAGGAGGTTGAGGTGTTCAATGACTTTATTGACTAAGTCTTCACTGGGAGCCTCTTTTTCCACGCCTCTCAAAGGGATGGAGTGCAAAACAGGGGAGTAAAGTCCCTCCCACAGTTGGAGAAGATCAACCTCATGACCACCTGAGGAACCTGAACATGCGTAAATCTATGGGAATTAACAAGATGCATCCCAGAGTCCTAAGGGAATTCACTGCTGTAGTTGACAAGTCACTCCACAATATCTGAAAAGCCATGCCAGTCAAGTGAAGTCTCCGGTGACTGGAAAAACAGAAACATAATTGTGTTTTAAAAAAGGGTAGAAATCATAGAATCATATGGTTGGAAGAGACCTCTGAGATCATCGAATCCAACCATGCCTGTCTCCCTACTAAACCATGTCCCTGTCAGCCTCACCTCTGTGCCTGGGAACACCATGGAACAAATCTTCAGAAGCTACACTATGGCACATGGAGGACAGAGATGAGTTTCAATACATGACTTCACCAAGGGCAAGTCCTGCCTAACTGACCTGGTGGTTCCCTATGATGGAAAAGCTACATCAGTAGATAAAGGAAGAGGTACAGATATTGTCTATCTGGACTTCAGTAAAGCTTTTGACATGGCTCTGCCCAACATCTTTCTCTCTAAATTGGAGACATATGGGTTTGATGGATGGACTGTTTCGTGGATCGTGAATTGAATGGTTGTATCCAGCAGGTAGTAGTCAATGGCCCAATGTCCTGATGGAGATGGATGACTAGTGGTATCCCTCAAGGGTCTGCATTGAGACTAGTACTGTTTAATATCTTCATCAGTGACACTGAGAGTGGGGTCAAATGCAGTCTTGGCAAGTTTGCCAATGACAAGCTTAGTAGTGTGGTTGACCCATCTAAGGGGTAGACTGGCTTGAGAAGTGGGTCCATGTGAACCTCATGATGTCAAGTGCAGGGTCCTGAACCTGGGTTGGGACAATGTCCAGTTTCAATATAGACTGTGGAATGAAGGGATTGAGAGCAGCCCTGCCAAGAAGTACATGTGGTTACTGACAAATGAAAAGCTGGATGTGAGCCGATGGAGTGCACTCGCAGCCCAGAAGGCCAGCTGTATCCTGGGGTGCATCAAAAGGATTGTGTCCGGCAGGTCAAGGGAGGTGATTCTGCCCCTCTGCTCTTCTCTGGAGAGACCCCACCTGGAGTACTGCATCCAACTCTGGACCTCTCAGCACAAGAAAGAAATGGACTTGTTGGTGTGGGTGCAGAGGAGGGCCACAAAGATGATCATAACAGCTGTCTTACAAAGAAAGGCTGAGAGATTGAGATAAGGAGGTTGTGACGGGGTGGGTGCTGGGCTCTTCTCACAAGTGACCGTGATAGGATAAGAGGAAATGGCTGCAAGTTGCACCAGAGGAGGTTTAGACTGGACATTGGAAGAATTTCTTTACTGAAAGGGTGGTCAGGGATTGGAACAGCTGCCCAGGGAGGTGGTGGAGTCTCCATCCCTAGAGGTTTTTTAAAAGTTCCTTAGTGACATGGTTTAGTAGGGAGACAGGCACAGTTTGACTCAGGTCTCTTCCAACCTTACGATTCTATGATGTTATGATTTGAGGTTTTTCAGCCTGGAGAAGAAAAGGCTCCAGGAAGACATTATTGTGACCTTTTGGTACTTGAAGGGGGCTTATATCAAAGGTGGGGACAGACTTTTTAGCAAAGTCTGTAGTGGTAGGACAAAGGGTAAAGGTTTTAAACTAAAAGAGAATAGATTCAGACCAGAGGAAGAAATGCTTTACAGTGAGGGTAGTGAAAGACTGAAACAGGTTCCCCAAAGAGTTGGTAGATACCCCATCCCTGGAAACACTCAAAGTCCAGCTGGATAAGGCTCTGAGCAACCTGATCTAGTTGAAGATATCCCTGGTCATTGCAGGGGGATTAGACCAGATGACTTGAAATGGTCCCTTCCGATCCAAACCATTCTAGGATTTTACCTTCCTTCAAGGATTGCAGACTGATAACAAGAAGAAAATAATGATGTAAAATCAGCTTTATTTATGTGAAATCTGAAAATTATATTCTTTATATACACAGCCTTTTTGGCACGCACCACCACTGAAATGTAGTGACATTTTACTCATTCAAACTTGTAAATCTGGGAGACAGTCAGTCAATTTTTCTTTTGGAAATTCCCACTTCATAAAATGAACATGTCCCTTGGGAAACATTGTGTTTGCTAAAATAAAAAATTATTTATTTTTACGTGAAAAAAAAGAAACAATATCTTCCTTATTAGCCATTTTATGATGCCTACATAGAGGCAGTTCAGCTAATCAACAGGTCCAGGCAGGCTGCTGGATATCAGATCCAATGTTCCCCAGGTTGTGCCTCCAGCCAGTCCCTCTTGTAGCAGCTAGCTTTGTCTAGAAATGGAGTAAGTGGCTGCTCATGTTTGTGAAAGAACCTCAACAGAAACCTGTGTCCCTATCTTTCTGCAAATAGGCACACAGGGGAAAAAAATTGCTCCAGTTCTACTTTTAAGGGAAGTTTCCTGGAAGACTTCTGATTAAAACAATCAATAAAATCATACCAAATGGAAGTTTGGAGAATGAGTCAAGAAAAGGGAAGAAGAAGAAGGTGGTGGCTTCTCTTTGAGTTTTGCAGATAGGTTCTTATTTTCTCAATAAATCTGTTCTCTAGTGGGAGCAGTGAGAAATTTGTACCTCCTATAGAAAGTAGAGAGAAAAAGAAAGATTGCCAACACATGCTTATTATGAGGTGATGCAGCTCTTACTAATAGTCTCAAGTAGTCTGTGTGGGTGAGACAGTAGTTTAGAAACTTGGACTGTGCAGTCTCTGGTCCCTCTCTTCCAAGACTGCAGCTACAGATGGTTGCTACAGCAGTGGCTTCTGTGATAACAGACACCTCCTCGGGGACCTGGATTAAGCCCAAGAATAAGTTACTACAGCAACAAGTTTCATGGAGTCATTGCCAGTAAATATTATGATGATTGGTTACTGAAATCCAGGGTACGTCATTATTCATGGCCTCAGTATCAAATATAATGAAGAATATTTAATAGTGAATTTTCTCGACTGGTACTTGCAACTTGCTTCAGACAACTTGCAACATTTTAAAGCATATAATTAAACAAAAATATCAGGGATTTGTAATACACTGAAAATAGACCATGTGATTCAATGTTACAATGGCACTCCAAGTTATCATCAGGACTTAAAGTGCAAGCCTTCTAAAGCAAAAGAAGGACAAGAGAGATCCTGAAGGTTCAAGACACATATATTTAAGACAGAGATAATAATTAAATAAAATAGTTGCGGTATCTTGAAGCATCATCACATTCAATTGCTATTCAAGTTAAATTTTCAATTAACTCAACTTTCAATCAAGTACATAATTTCTTTCATTTCAGAAATTATTTCTGAAGTATTTTACTTCATTATCTCTGAGTATTTAGCAATAAATATGGAGCGGGATTTGTTTCTTTACCAGTGCTCTTTTCAAGTGAGATACTTTATTGCACTTTATGCTGATAAATGATTAACAGTGGAAGGGGGTTTTTGCTTCACTGCCACGATAATAAAGAATTGAAATTAATACTGACAAAGTGTCAGATCAGGGAAACATAACAAAGCCTCACAGAAACTGAGAGGTGTGGAAAAATGAAATACAAGTATAAATTAATAAATTAGTATATTCTGTGGGTTTTTGCTTTTTCTTCTACTTTCTGAGCTATCACAGTGCATACAGGCAATCCAAACTTTCTGTGACATCAGAATGTCTAGAAGTTACTTTATTTTAAGTGTAGCTAGAATTCTCACATCATCACTCATATCTCTCATTTCCAAGAGCACTTATTACATGGAAAGCAAAAGATAACAAGAGAATTTTTGGTAAAATCAGGGACTCTGGACAAGATAGGAAATGTAACACCTTTCATTCTGGGAAAAAAAAAAAAAGAAAAAGAAAAAAAAGAAGTTAAATAAACCCCGAGAGGAAAAGAAAAAGAA